>JAECUM010027157.1:0-14364 GCA_016617855.1 Megalonaias nervosa | reverse complement strand
CATATTTTTTCTTTTCTGAATCATTTGTCAACTGACAATATGGATATACGATTTTATTCATACAAACACATTTTTTTGTTTCAATAACAGACTGGCAGTTATATATTTACCCACAAAACAGCAGGATTATTTGTTCAAAGCTGTTTGAAAGCCATTGATATATATATATATATATATATATATATATATATATATATATATATTAAAAAAATCAAAGCACCCTGCCCCCAAACACACAAATTGGTCCCTTCAAAGCACCCTGCCCCCAAACACACAAATTGGTCCCTTATTTTTGTGAACTTCTTCCTTGATTATAATTGATATTATTTTTGTGGTGTTGGTAGATGGATGAATTTTAACACCCAATATGTAAATGCAGACATTAGATAAAGTAAACATAATAGGGAAGAATCGTGCCTAAACAATATAAAAATTTTTCATTTTATGTATGGGATATTCTGTTAATCTGTTTATTAAAATAATTTTCTCTTTAATTTTAACAAAACCTTTATCTGCCATAATTTGGTCCCCTGGTTCTAACAAATCTATAAGCTGGTGCCAAGCTTAGCCTCGTTTTGGATTTGTTGACCCAGGGTCACATGAATATATGAATACATTATGAGAATGGTGTATAGGTCTGAGTTCAGTGGAAAAATATAGCACAATCACGTAACAAATGATGAAGCACATTTACTTTTCAGTACATCCCAAGTCTGTAAAAGTTAGTTTGCGTTTTAAGCCACCGTTGGTAGCGTTTGTAAGCATAAACTTTTTCCCTGCAAAAAAAGAACTTTCACGGCACAGTAAATGTGTTACAGTCATGTTGGAAAATGAAAAAATCCATCAGATTCCATCGCTTTTATTTAAGTTGGTACTGACTTCCTTGAAGAAAAGTTCTTTGTTTTTATTGTGTGTGTGTGTGTGTGTGTGTGATTTAGATTTTTAACATAGCTTTAACAATTTTTCAGTCACATCGCTACGATGTCTGCAGTGTGACAGTTTATAGTGATGTTTAGCACTGGGGCATCATGACGCAGACATGTAGCATGATGTCCCACCAGGTCACATTATCCTGACACCAGGCCAACCAGTCCTAACACTAACCTCTTAATGCTGAGCGCCAAGCGAGGCAGCTGTTAGTACCATTTTTGAAAGTCTTTGGTATGACTCGGCCGGGGTTGTTTTTATTGAAGATTGTAGTCAGTTTTGTTTGATGATGGGTGCATGCATTATTGAAGTCACTGCTAAAGGACAGCTTTGGAGAACCACACAAATACCGGTTTCTTATTGTGGCGGCAACATCAAATAATTTTATTGCATGATCGAGACTGACTTTTTTTCCATTTGCTTAGTACGTTTTCATAACAATCGGTGCTTCAAAGGTAATCTGTTTTCTTTGAAACTTCAGCAAACTATTTTATCTGGGTACATTGTTAAAAAAGAATTGGCGGTCATTTAGTTGATTGTAGTTCCTCCCTTCCTATTGAATAGACCAAGTAAGATATTGTCGGGGGTTTTTTTGTTTTTTTTTTTTTGTTTTTGTTTGTTTGTCTTTTTACATTTGTGGTAGCAGAGTGATGCTGCCTTCCACGAATGCATCAGAAATTTAACAAAGGGCCAACGGACACTATAGACACAGGTGTTCTGGTCTGATAACAAGGATTACTACAGAAAATGTGAGTGTTCTGAAGGATTTAATTCTGGGTGAAAAGAAGAGGAATTTTAGTTACCATCTATATACAAATGTCAGACTATGTAAATATATTAATTACTAGCAAGTGGCCAAAAATCCGATGAAAGATAGATTATGAGATAATGCCTCATCTGGTTGATCTCCGCTACCAGAAATGTCAACAACAAAAACAGCAGATATCTCACAACATACAGTACTCATGCTTAATGTCAACATAAGTGGATTGTGATATAACAATGCACTGATATAATGGTTTGTCAATATGGAAAAAGAAATTGTTTATGTAACAATAGATAAATTTCGGGGCATTTTATATCAAGTTTGCAGGTTCCTTTAATGGGGACTCTGAATTCTCCACTCCAAACCAATGATTGTATGTACAAGTTTAAACAGCTAACAATGTCACCAATAAAAAAATCGCCAGATAGTATATTTTTCCTCCAATAAGGAAAACAAAAATTGCAGTCTGCAACATTAGCGAAGCCCTTCGCGATCCCAGAGTAAACTTTTTACACATTATTATTTCGTACTTTTAAGAAGAAAAAACTATTTGTTTCGTGTACAAAAAATAATACATATAAAATTTCAGGAGCCACGCCACAGTCGTCTTGTGTTATTCATGCGTGATCTCTTCCCCAACATAATAGTAAACTTTTTTACATATTTTTTCATACTTTTAAGAAAGAATTTTTTTCATGTACAAGAAAAATACTGTATACATGTAAATAAAAGTTTGGGAGCCACACCACGACCGTGTTATATCCGAATTCGTGTTATAACGGAGCCTGCTATAGCGGGGTCACACTGTAATAGGAATAAACTATAATTAGTTGCACATTTTCAGGTTAAGGTGGCGCTCTTCAGTTTCGTATTTTACATAGGGTTAGAATTTTAAAGTAAAAGAATTCCCCTGGGTTTCCTCACTAGTTATACTGGCTATTTAGAAAAGACTTTGTATATCTGAGGTACAGTTCAAAGAACCTTTAATTCCCTTTATTTTGGTGTATGATTGATGGGTGTAATATGGGTTATAGAGTATACAGCTTGGCCTTATTCCAGATGTGCACCTTTCAAAAAAGTGCTAACTCCACTTGGTCATTTTTACCTCCTGAACTTTACAGAGGTAAATTGTACTTTAGACAAATTCAGGCTGATTTTTGGAGCAGAAGGGAGCAGTCATTTTAGTTAGTAGTGTGCTAAGATCATTTACAGTTTCCAAAAGTACAATATCCAAAGAAATGTCAGCCACATTATATCAAAGTAGCATAGAGGTATGCCAACATTCTGTCCACTGTGCATGTTTTCAATGCAAACAACTTCACCTTACATACATCACTGTCTCAAAAGTACATAATAACTGGTGACCGCCCCCTTAAAGAGCACATAGGTATTATTATTGTATGATTTAATTTTGATTGTATGGCTGAAATATTTAAGTCACAAGCATCAAAACAGTCCTTTTGAATGATTCTCCTGTATTTCCCCCTCAGAACAGTATTTATTAGTGTCAGAGTCTCAAACAGGTACAGCCCCCTCCCCATGATAAAAAGTGAGCTATTTTAAAAATGCACATTACATTTAGTCAACATAGCAACCAGTGTTATTCTGAAAGACAGGAACATGAAACTAGCCATAATTATTCCTGAGATGTCAACAATAAATTTTACAGTTTGAAAAGGGATGGAACAGGTGAGGTTCATAAAGGTCAAAGGTCAAAGGGTAAAATATTAGCTTATTGTTTAATATGGAAGAAAGCAAATTTGCTTTGTCATCATTTATTTTTTAATTTCATTGCAAATAAATGAAAAGAAACATTTTCACTCTATATTTCTTTTACTTAATGCAACAGTTTTAAATTTAAGTTGACTTTATTCCTATATTCTAAGACTTCTAATTTCCGCATAATTAAGGTCACTACTCATACAAATATGCCTCATGGCAAATTATGTAAGCAAGAGCAAAATAAGCATAATTAGCTTATTTTCATGCATAAAATCAATGTTAAGGTACAATTTTATTCTGAACATCTTACATAATAATATGAAATAAGAAAAGTAATTGTATAAATTTTTATATTTATTTTAAGGTGGCGCTCTACAGTTTCGTATTTTGCATAGGGTTAGAATTTTAAAGAAAAAGAATTCACCTGGGTTTCCTCTCTAGTTATACTGGCTATTTAAAAAAGACCTTGTATATCTTAGGTACTGTTCAAAGAACCTTTAATTCCCTTTATTTTGGTGTATGATTGATGGGTGTAATATGGGTTATAGAGGATACAGCCTGGCCTTATTCTAGATGTGCACCTTTCAAAAAAGTGCTAACTCCACTTGGTCATTTTCACTTCCTGAACTTCAGAGGTAAATTGTAAAAAAAAAAAGAGCTGATAATTTTTTTTACATTTTATATATTTGGTAATTCATTCATTGCATTTTCAGAAGCTGTTATTGTCTAGTCTGGCAAAATTCATTTTCCCTATTTTAATAGCTGCTAAGGCTTGTGTACTTCAGACAAATTCAGGCTGATTTTTGGAGCAGAAGGGAGCAGTCATTTTAGTTAGCAGTGTGCTAAGATCATTTACAATTTCCAAAAGTACAATATCCAAAGAAATGTCAGCCACATTATATCAAAGTAGTATAGAGGTATGCCAACATTCTGTCCACTGTGCATGTTTTCAGTGCAAACAACTTCACCTTACGTACGTCACTCTCTCAAAAGTACATAATAACTGGTGAGCTGATTACCAAGGGGGACAACTCAAACTTAGGTACTTGATTGGGTCTTTTAGTAATCTCCCTTGTATATTGTTCCACTGATGGTAATACAGTAAAACCTGTCTTGAAAAACCTCCCCTTCTGCCAGCAAAAAAGCATTCGCAAGAGAGGTGGTCCCTCATAACATGTTTGTGCAAGATTACCATTTTTCAAGGTTGGAAATTCAACAGGGCTTAAAAAGGAAATGTATCCACAATTACTGTACTTGCATTTTATTCATTATTTATAGTTCTTGTGAAACTATTGCATTCATTTCATCTCAGAATAATTTGATATAACAATAACGATATATATCCATCATAAAACATTAACATTTATTTCTGAAGAATGTGTATATGATAATTTTTGAGGTACTTCAGATATGTCATAAGAATTGCATAGTTAGCTGTGATAACACTTACTCATCTTGTGTACGAATGTTCGGGTAATTATAGATATATTGGATCTATTTATACCAACAAATGAAATTAAAATGGAATTAAATAACAGTTAACAAATCCAGAAAGAAAACACATTTCTTAAGACAAAAGCCAAAGGCTTAATTCACTGATGAAATTTTAAAATATATTGTGCCACTAAATTAAGTGTTTAACCATATACATTGCAGTGAAAACATGGCAACATGTGCAGGTTTAATAATTGTAACATGAAAAAAAGCAGCAATCAGCACAAACATTTTACAGTGCCAATCAAATTCAGAAAAAGATAATAACTTTTTAATGACAAAGACCTTATTCATCCCAAGGCACTTAGGGATTGACTCCAAGACAGCTGTACTTGATTACAAGAGTGAAGGGCTTTAAAGCGGTTTTACATTACAACAAAACCATTGTGTGGATTTTGCCAAAGATAAAGAAACAATATGAAGTATTGAATTTACTAGGTATATCCTTGCTCCCTTGGGAAGATACACATAACAGTAGTGATTAATGAAATGTACTTTAGTCAGCTTAATATAGGGTTTTAGCTGTTTGACCTGTAGATTTTAGAAAACTGGTAGTCAGATTCATCTTTTTTGTTTTATTTAGAACAAACCCTTTTAAGCAATCATGGTTACAAAGGATAAATAATGGTCATCTCTGCATTTGTCATGTGGTTATTCTTTACAATGTTGTTTAGAACAATCTGTTCTTTGCCTTTGGACCCTGCAAAGCTGTCATGGATACATCATATTAAATTATGGTCAGTGATGTTTATCTCTATTCTTGCAACATGGTTGTTCATCACAGAGTTGTTTAGAACAATCTGCATTTTGTCTGCAGTCCCTCCTAAGCTGTCATGGTTACAAAGTAGTAATGCTTAGTAGCATCTATCACTTTTTTAGATGCTGTCATTCATAGCAATATCAAAATGCTTATTTTTCCCAATGGTCACATTCCATAGGTGGTCATTCATGACAGTACATCTACATAATAAAACTGATCCATGCGTGACAGTTGTGGTTGTAAATGATAGTTGGTTGCTCATAGCAGAGGTCACTCAAGAAAAGTATTACTGTATTTGAAGCAGTAGTAGAAAATTTGTTTGAAAGGAAATCACCACTCATTATTTCAGATCTCCATATAGTGACAGATAAAGAAAAAATCTTTAAAACAGTGTTAAGATTTTTTAGAACAATGTGTTTGCATTAGTTTAAAAGGACCATGAATAGCATAAAATTGAATAAAAAAGGATCATGAACAGCTTAAAATTGAATTTAAAAAAGCAGCATCTCTTGAGTTGTATTCTTCTGTCTGATGTTTTGTATCACTGTAATGCTCCAAATCATCAGTGTTTTCAAAACTGATTAATGGTGGACTTGTTTGCATTAAACATGCTGACAATTTCAAAACTGAAACTTATAGCTTACACAAAGTTTACAAAAGATTTGAGTTTGTGTTCTTTAATTTTACTGTTTATCTATGAAAGAACTTGAGGCATTGTTTTACACGTAGCTTCTATTTTGGAATACATTTTTGTATCAACATACTTAGGTTTTAGATAGGCAAAGGTTTTGGATGTTGCATCTGCCCATATGTTCAATAACTGACACTTCATTCAGTTTTTGATGATACATAATTTACTAAACTATGCAATCACAATCAGTTCATTATTGGAAAGTTTATTGCAAAAGAAACAAAAGTCACTTTTAGCTCTACTTTTCATAGACCAGGACAGCTTATGAGATGGTCTGTAGTTTGTCATTTGTCCAGTCTTTAGAACAAGGTTTTTTATTCCTACTCCTCATAAACTACTTGGAGGATTGCAATGAAGCCTTGCACACACATTCATCCCATGGTCTATTTGATCCTAAATGAAAATGGTGCCACTTGGACAACCAATAGTGGGGATCTTAGAAACCTTTTTATCACTACTCCTGCTGAATGGATGGTTATGTCAGTGTGGGGTTTTCATTAAAAGACTTCTTATGATATCTGGTAGGTCCTAAATGAAAATTTAGCCAATCTGACATCCAATGTGGCCATCACAGCAATCATCTTGAAGATCTTTATCACTACTCCTCAGTGGAAGCCATATCGATGTGGGATTTTTGCAAGAAAACTTATAATATGTAGTTGGTCCTGAATGAACATTGTGCTGCTCTGATTTCCATCTTGAAAATCTCTTTATTGCTACATCTGACTAGATGGTCTTATCAGTATGGGGTCTTCACTAAAAGACTCCTTATGATATCTAGTTGGTCCTTAATGAAAATGGTGCTCATTTGACACCCAACATAGATGACACAGTAGCCATTTTAAGTTGTTTTTTGTTATCATTCTTTCTTTTGAACAGAAAATCATATTGACATTGGGTTTTTGCCTGGAGTCTTCTTACAATGTATAGTTAGTTCTGAATCAAAATGGTGCCAATCTGATTTCCAGTATGGCACCACAATGGCATCTTGAAAATCTTGTCACTATTCCTCATGAATGAATTGTCATATCAACAGATGCTTTTCACTGAAAGACTTATGATACCTTTTATGAAAATGTTACTGATCTAATGTCCAATATGGCCATCACAGTGGCCATCTTGAAACCTTTTCACAAAAAGTACTGTTGCTATGAAGATGGTGCTGCTTGCTCATCCAATATGGCCACCACAGTGGTCATTTTGAAAATCTTGTTATTGCTACTCCTCCAGAGTAGATGGTCATTTCAGCATGGTGCTTTTACTGAATGACTTTTTATGGTGCTTTGTTGTTCTAAATGAAAATGGTGTTGCTCAGACATCCTAAATTTCTGTCAAATGGCCATCTTGAAAACCTTATCACTACTTCTGAATAAATGGTCATATCAGCCTGGAGTTTTCACTGACATATATTGTATAATGTCATTCTGGTCCTAAATGAAATGGTGCCAATCAGATATCCAATATGTCCACCATCTTGAAAATCTTGTTATTGTTATTCCAAAGAAATGGAAAGTCATCTTAACATGGGATTTCCACAAGAAGACTTTGTAAGATGTTTTGTTCGTCCTGAATGAAGATGGTGCGAATCTGACATCCAGTATGTCATCCATAGCAGCTAATTTGAAAATCATGTTATTGCTGAAGACTGTCAGATTGTTTCAACACATCAATTACAAGGAAGAAATAATCTTATCTTGAATTCCTGGAAATTCATTTTGGCCGGTAGACCGTCCACCCCTTTGAGAGACTTGTTTCTTTCTTTTTCTTTTTTAATCTTTAAAATTAAATTTTGAGTAAGTCTTCCTTGTAATGTCCCTAAAAAGTCACAGGTTTTTATCATTTCACTGTTTATTTTGAAGGTTTTAGGAGATGGTTATCTATGCATTTAAATCTTAACCATTTCCCATATGGTAGTCACCCACAACAAAATATTTACTTTTATATATATATTTATGCCTGAAGTTATTTTGCTGTTGGACCTTTTTTTGTAGTATATTTAGTAAGGCCTTGTAATCTCAAGAGATAGGTACAGTGTTTATGCATACCTCTTACACCCTTGGTAACAACACCTCTCTTAGCTACTATGCATGTACATCTCTGTCTCTGTCAAGCTTGCAAGATACCATGGCAATTGGCCTGTTGCATCTGCAAAATCTCGTCATTGACTAGGTTGTTGGATTGGAACATGAGAGGGATAACATTGGATTACCAGTACCTTCATTACTTTGCAATGGTTTTATTTCTTTAAAGAAATTTTTTTTATTTATACAATCCAGTTTAGCTCCAAGTCAGTACAACTCTTGAAATGTACCAAAATTTAAGGTAGTATACTAAAGATAATCTTGAAACATATCAAATTTTTTATAACAGAATGTAATTTTGCATCATGATTATATTCACATTTATTAAATGTCAAAATGTCTCAACTTTGCTTTGGTTTTTTATATGCCTTTATACACATCTTTCTGTATACAACAGTTCTTTTTACAGTAAACTCTTTTAGATGTAATAACTCACTTGTCATTTTTGTGCCCACTGCAGTGTAATCCATCAAGAGCTGCCACCAGTTTTTATCTGCTGTCACATGTCTTTGAGAACTTAAGAGATTTTGGTTCTGTTGTTGTGGAAGCAGAAGCTCAAGTTTCAGTAAGACGTGGAGAAAATCATGTCATTGTCGAGTTGGCTCAAAACCGAATCAATATGCCCCTGCTTCATGAAGACAATGCACGTTCACACACAATTATCCAAGTTTTAAGTATAAAATAATCTGTTATGTAAATGCATTTCATAAACATATCGAAAGGAAAATATTGTAAATCAAAGAAACTATTTTCTGCACGCCTTTCCCCTTGAAACACGTTCCCAATCACATCAGTGTTAGAAATATAAGCCATACTACCTCCAGAATCCAGCCCCTCCCAAAGAAGAAAATTCATCTTTACTGTCTATAATATATTGACAAAGGGCAATAACTCCAGCCCATTACCTCCCTCTGCTGCCTTCGTGTTGCTAGTTTAAGTTTTCACATATGAACTGACATCATTCTCTTTGCCCCTCCAAAAACCAAGTGGATATTTATGCAGTTCTCATTCTATCCTTTCAAGATTTTGTTATTTTCAGATGTATTATGGATTATTCTACAGGTGGCATACATTGCATTTTTAACTTTGGTCATAACTGTAAATTTTCTTTCACCTACGCAGACTTAGTTTCTGCATTCTCCGACCACATGGCTCAACATCTTCACATATTAGAATGTTTTGAAGTTCACATTCGTGCACGCTGTTTATCACCCATGGTGTATGTGGTGACTCAAGACTTTTTTTTAATGCAGTTAACTATACATTTCTTTTTTTTTTTTATCTCCCACTCTTACTTTGTTGTTTCAGAATCAGTCATGATAACTAAGTATATAAGTAGGCTAAATGCAAGCCAGCAAGAAATCTCATGACTCTTGTCTTGCATAAGCAAAGTGTACATCATTGGCTACATGTAGCATGTGCATCAGTTGGACAGAAAATACATGGTCGATAGTACTAAGGAAAATGGCAAGAAAGGACGAGTTACTTAGGAAATCAAAGGACTGAGAGTACTGATGTTTTCAACACATGAAACCAAAGAACTGAGAGTACTGATGTTTTTGATCAATCAGTGATGCTGTTACATCTGCAGAATTTGAATACTTTGGGTGAGTTTCCACACAATTTTAGGCAGCACAAGTGATTTAAGCCCACCACGTGCATGTCCGAACATGGCCGTCGGACCTGTCCAGGCACATGGGGTTTATTTTGACTTGAATGAACTGTGCTATCTAGACGTACCTCAATTTTGATACCGTCTTGGTTGACTCCTGCTCCATCCAACTGTCTGGCTCTTGATCCATAATGTCTTGCCACATCTCAAGTTTGATACAATATTGGCTGTCAGCTATACCATCCAGCCATCCTGATCTTAATCCATACTGTCTGGCCACGCTTAAGTTGTGATGCTGTATCGGCTGCTGGCCATATCATCTAGAAATCTGGCTCTTTATCCATACTGTTCATTCATTGTATGGCTTCTGCTACATATCATCCTATACCTCATTAAGTAGAGCGATGGAATGGTCACATTTCCTGGAATCGGATTGATAGTTAAGTCTGTCGACCTAACATTACCATTACTCCGGCAGTAGAGCCATGTACACTGCTGTCCGTACACACAATACCCATACTGCATGTTTTGATTTTGACCATCCATAGTGATTCGACAACTACATCCTGCGGGTGCAGCTAGCCATTTGCTCATAGCTTTCCATTTTGTTTGGTACTGTGGCAGTCTTAGAGACTGCTACACCTTATCTATGCCTTTGGGATAATACTATCTGAATATTGATGTTTCCATCCATGACAGACCACACACTGGGGAGGGGATAAACCTGGTGATAGTCCATGCTCAGATCCCACCTTAGAGCGGACCAAGTTTAGCCTTAAGGCGGCAGTAGAGGAATTTCTAGGGTGTTGCTGAGCTCAGTATGTCTGCCACCCTCCTTCTACACTGGCATACAGGTTAAAGCCTTGGTTTTGATAGCAAGGAAGTCAACCCATCCTTCCGTCTTTCACCGGAGTCAGAAAAAGACAATCCCTGAAAACAAATTACATCCACCCCACTTGCCATCATCTAAATATAACATCTGTAAAAATAACACGATTTTAGTGACATTACAGATACATTTGATTTGGAGTTCCGCTGATCATGAAAAGCTACAACCTACGATGTATCATGTACATTATCAGCACATAACATAACCCATTAATCTCAATATCCTGACTGCAATAATTAGTGTTTAATTAATGTAAATAAATTATTTTTAGAAATACATGTAATCAGGTTAACCATAGATAATTATCATAATATAATGATAAATAATTGCTATATTATAACCATAAATAATTATCATATGATAATGATAGATAATTACCATATTATAACCATGGATAATTGCCATATTATTACCAGATAATTACCATATTATAATTAAATATAATTACTACATTATAAAGGTAGATAATTACTATATCATGAGCCAACATATGAACTTTAGCAAGACCAAGAAGTGCATTCAGTAATCAGCCATCTCCTTCATTCAATTAATATTTTTCTGAAAACAATCTGGTGGATATTAAATGTGCAAATAATATGAATGTGTGATTATTGAGGTATATATTGTCATAAGATTTATACATCTCAGACATTCCACTGGGGGCATGGCACTACGTTGTAAAATCTTAATATTTTGGTTGGGTTTTTTCATTGGAAAATAATGGCTGCCTGGCGTTAAATTTTAGTTGTCCCAGACTCCTGGGCAATGGATTTTTCTACACACCACACCCCCACCCCCGTTTAATAATTATGTACAGTGTCTTGAGGGTGTATATCTTCTGTTGTCAACTTCTTGCTTTCATAAGAAAGTATATGTTTCTTGTCAAGCGCAATATTGCTTAATAAGTTGTGAGCTCCTATATTGGTCCAATGGAACTGAAATCATCATTAAATAATAAGCCAAATATTCATGTCTCAGTGTGTAGCAGTTTAATATAATGTAAAAAAAAAGGTAAGAAATAATTGTATTTGTGCTTATTTGTTTTTTAATTTTTGTAAATGATAACAAATTAAAGGACTGATTTTTATTTGTCAACAACCAGCGAATAACCAGAACGCTTTGTAATACCTCAAAGGATTAAAAGTTGTTAACTGCCAAATAAAAGATTATATGTAATTTATCTATAATTGTCACAAAATGTCTTGCCCAATTACCTGATGGATTGTAAATAAATATACATAAATTTTTTCAGTAGTATCAACATGATACAATGGAATTTGGGTACACCCAATTCTCGACAATTCAGACTCGTGTAAGGCGCACAGTCTTGCTAATTATAGCAATCGCCGAGATTAAAATTTTATCTGATTGCAATCCACAGAGTATTGAAAATGTCAGCAATTGGTATTGTCTAGAAATATAAGTTCATAAAATATTTAGGCAGAAAAATATAATATGTTGTCCAGTTGTGCGTGCTCCTGGAGAAGTGAACTTGCCTGGCAATTTTTTTTTTATAACTTTTCACGGGTATGCAGCCAATGCATTTCTCCAGCCTTAATATACACTGGTAATAATTACTTCCATATATGTGCATTCATATTGGGATTTACTAGCCTTTATATATCTATGTTGTTCACAGTTGCCATGGTACAATAGAACACCAACTTATTTGGATTGTTGACCCATACGGACTTCCATAATATACACTGAAAACTTTCATTTCCAATTCTTAAAAAGCGGTTATTGAATAATTAAAACCTAGATGTGAGAGAAGCTTTCTGCACGTGTATTTTGACTAATGTGTAAAGTTGCAGATCTGTATTTCATTGTCTTATACGAATTCTTTGTTTCAAGAAATGTTGATTAATACTGTTATTGAATTAGAACGAAAAATGAGTCATAAAGATCTTAATTGGTGGAATCATCCTATGATCAAGAAAATAATCTATGACGACTGTAAAAACCACTTGCTAATCTTTTCATGTTCTTGTCGATAACCAAGTATGCACAAAACATTCGAAGATAATGGTAGCAGCATGGGCGCCAGCAGCATAGGTCAAGGGGGGTCACGTTCCCACTCCCCCCCCATCATACTGCAAATATATATATATATATATATATATATATATATATATATATATATATATATATATATATATATATATATATATATATAATCATCATTGCAGTCCGTCGGTGGGTCGACGATGACTGTCCTATGGCTTAGGTCTCGCTGAGATGCTTCTCCTCCATTCCTCTCGATCTTGAGCCAGAGTATTCCATCTTCTGGTGTCAATCTGTCTAGCTTTCATGTTTCTCTTAGCTACATCCTTGAATCTTAGCCGTGGTCTTCCTTGATTTCTGTTTCCTTTCTTCAGTTGTGAGTACGTAAGTTGCCTCGGGAGTCTCCCCTCATCTATCCTATGGACGTGACCAAGCCATCTTAGGTTTTTCTCAATAAGAATGTCGGTCATAGACAGGAGTCCTGTTCGCTTCATTGCTTCTATGTTTGGGGCCCCGAGTGGCCGAGTGGTCTAAAGCGCTGTCCGTTACGGATCACTGCCATCTCACCTCTGTCTGCGTGGGTTCGAGTCTCGGATTCGGCCAGTGTAGATATGTGAGAAAGCTTGCCAGTAGCTTCTCGTGGGTCGGTGGTTCTTTCCGGGGTTTTCCCGGGTTCTTTCTCCACCATTAATACTGGCCGCCATGTATAACCTATAGTGTGCTGAAAAATGGCGTTAAGCCCTACAGCAACAACAACAACAACTTCTATGTTTGTGACCTTGTCCTCCCATTTAATTCGTAGAATTTGGCGGAGGTGGCGCATCATATAAGCATGAAGTCTCTTTGCCTGTGTACGATAGATCGTCCAGGTTTCTGCACCATACAGGAGAGATGACATCACTATGGCACGATATACTTTCCCTTTCACACGAGCTGACACATGAGTATTGTTCCAGAGCCTATGCTGTAGCTTGCCGAAAGCAGTGCTGGCTTTCCCCAACCTGTCTGTTATCTCACTCTCAAGGCTAGCATTGTCTGAAATAGTACTACCAAGGTAGACAAAGTTTTTGCACTGGACTAGGTCCTCACCATCGATGGTTGTGGGGGTTGGTGGAGGAGGTGTGCTGAAGAGTTTTACCGGTTGGTACATGCATTCTGTCTTACTGATGTCTTAATATCAGGCTGAATTGTTTTGCAATCTTGGAAAACTTGTCCACTATTGTCTGGATATCCTGTGCGTTGTGTGCTACAATGGCACTGTCATCCGCAAACAGCATTTCTCGCACTACCAATTGCCTGATCCTTGTCTTTGCCTTGAAGTGTGACACATTGAACAGATCACCATTGTGGCGTGTCTAAATGTATATACTTTCATTTGTACCCTCAAAAGCCACCTCAAGCATTGCTGCTAAGTAGAG
>JAECUM010027155.1:0-11455 GCA_016617855.1 Megalonaias nervosa | reverse complement strand
CACATTTTGTTGCGGACACACTCGTGATGTGAAGCATTCATTCACTAGGTCAATATACGGCTGCCTGTAGTAAATCTGAACTCCGTTCAAACGGCAAATATATGTATTTGTATGTGATGTAAATAAAATATATGTACAGTATGTACGCTGTATCAATGATATACCACTCGTTGTATAAATTTTTCATTAAAAGGAAACTCAGCAAGCTTCGTTTCTTTTTAATGAAAAATTTATACATCTCGTGGTATATCATTGATACAGCGTACATACTATACACACACACACACACACACACACACACACACACACACACACATATTATAAAATAAACAACACCAACACGTAGAATGTGTAAAGAATTTCTGATGAAGCAATAAAGCGAAACCGGTCACACATTCTACGTGTTGGTGTTGTTTATTTTATAATATATATATATATATATATATATATATATATATATATATATATATATATATATATATATATATATATGCATGTATGTATGTATGTATGTATGTATTAAAAACACGCCGATGCTTGACTGGTCGACTATATTTTTTTTTATTTTAACAGTAGAAGCAATTTTGACAAATCATGTAATTTGCATATGTTGTTGTATCTCTGTACGAAATATTAATACAAAAATAATTTTAAAAATCTTTTTTAATGTTTAGTCGTTAGTAGTGGGCCTCAAGGGAGATTATTTGCATTAACTAATTGAGTTACCATCTTTAAATTTAAGATTTCATTGCTTTCCTATGGTTCTGATTCATATATATATATATATATATATATATATATATGTGTGTGTGTGTGTGTGTGTGTGTGTGTGTGTGTGTGTGTGTGTGTAAAATTCCTTTCCTAAACTGTAAAAGTAATTCAACGGCGGAAAATGCTGAAGAGCAGAGAAAACAGATGAATGCGCACATCCATATGTGTATTCCTATAAGGAAAGGAAAAGAGATGAACCTACCCACGCCAAGAATTCTGGTTCCTCTCATTTTCAGTCTATTAGACTGAGTAAGGAGCTCCTCGTCATTCTTTAGACCCTTGGACAGAAGGACGAGGTAATCGGGTTGATCTGCCATTGCCCCATCTCCCTTAAAGATCCGGAAGTTAGCTTTGGCGAGAGCCTCTGCCGGGTCCGGATCGCCAACCATGTTCCTGAATAAATTGTTTTCAATAGAGACACCATTGATAGCAAAGATAACAACTTTCACAAACTTTGGATGTTGCTAATAGACCATGACACTGGTCAAAATTAAGCGTCGGAGAAGTCAACTGATAATCAACAACAATTATAGGTCTATGAACAATTTCATTCGACCATGATACTCTTAAGCTTTACGAACGTCACTAACTGAAATGTTTATGCATAAGATATTTTTTCGTTGACGAACCTTGGAATATAGTCAGTGCGGATAGGATAATTTAAAACAAAAACAACAACAACAAAAAAAACAGGTATAACCCCCTTGGGACCAAACCCCTAATGAATGTATTAATCAGAAATTGAAGCAATAAAATGTTATATGTCGTCATGCGTAAAAATAAAACCTACTTGTACAAGTTTTAGGATTCTCCACTGTCAAAAGCGACTTGTATATTGGCTTCACTTTATTCGTCATCCATACTTTTCTTTCCTTCTAGCCAAGAAAATTTAGTTTTTTACACCTTTTAAGACACATTTGCAAAAACAGGGACTTAAGATTTGAGAAAGAATGTTACAAACGCACACAAGGTCTCCATGAACTAATTTATTCTTAATGTTTGTGCTCTTATTATTACGGTTTTCGACTAACTGCCACAAATGGTGCACTGTACGTGCATATATACCGTGTACAAGGCATGCGTCAGTGTGACTTACAAACAATAGTTTAATAAACATAGTTCCCAAAAGTGACTACGTTTACCGTAAACCAGCGATTGCCGACAATACGTTTTTCTTCTTGTCTCCGTCCGCAAATGTCAGTACGACGTTAGCAGTGTTAGAGTACTGAACAAGGCCAGTCTTAAATTCCTTAAATCGCAGTCTCTTGACGACGGTACGCAGGAATCGACGTACACGTTTCATTTCCTTCCTTGTAACGTAGCGTGAAGTATCCACAGCAAAGACTACGTCACCTCCAGCAGAGCAACCTATAGAAAGTTTGGTTGGGAAGTGTGGATATTAAAGCCCGGCAAAACATCTAATATGCACAAGTTGTAATTGTATCATAAACTATATACACGTTTGGTTACCTCAGACATGAGATATTAAAAGATCCAGTACATGGAAATGGCAACGAAATCATGCATCTAAACGTAATTAACTTTCAAATCTCCATCATGTTGATGTTAATAGTGCTAATGCTGAATATTATACAAAATTTCAACAAGTTGGTCTTAGTGTCTACATTTACACCGTTTTAACAAAAATATGGAAATACCTAAGTAACTATTGCCACTTTCGTGCTGAACAAAATCGTTTAGTTCGTGTTATAAAATTGCGTTTTCATCTTCTAGAATTGCTCATTTGTGCTATCGGAATGAAATATGATTTTGATGGAGATATTTCCTCATAAACTTTAAGAGATACAGACAGGCAGACAGACAGATACTGAGGGAAAGAACATATCAAGTTACTTACGACGGCTACAATCTTCACCGGTGAAGCCAGCTGGACACTCACAGGTAAACCCATAGGATTCGTTAAAACATTTGCCTCCATTTTTACATGGATTCCCTGCACAATAGTCCGTAGCTGATAATAATAATAATAATAATAATAATAATAATAATAATAATAATAATAGCAAAGATGATGGTGATGGTAATGGTAGTTATTGTAATATATTCAATAAATACGATAATATTGATGATTCCTTGAACATATATATATATATATATATATATATATATATATATATATATATATATATATATATATATATATATATATATATATATATATATAGTATTAGCGGGGTAGATTCTGGTTTATTTTTGACTTTGCTGTTGTTGTCTTTTTGGGGTGGGGGTAAGCTACTGGAACCTTTCCCAGGGCAATTTATCTTCACAACTGGATGATTAATGTTATGCCTGTAAACGTATAAGATATAGACAGCTCTGCAGGCTATGCTACTTTGGTCTTCATCAAGAAGTCCGTCATTAAGAACCCCTTGCCTACGAGTTTACTTCCCCGAATTGTTGTTTGCCGATAGTGACAAAGTACATAAGAAAGGTGCATGAATATCTGTGTAGTTCTTTTTTTGTAGGGAATTAACTACTTCAAGTGTTATTCGTAGCATGATGCAATTGTAATAAATCTAATGCTTGTTGCAAAGGGTTGGTGAAAATTTACAATCATGTATAATACAACTCTCCCTCCTGTACAAACAATAAACCCAAATCTATACTGACCTCTTACCATCGGTGCAAGAGCTGCTTCGTTTATTTCACCGATTGTTTCATCGAGAATAATTGTGTTCAAATCTTGAGCTCCAGCAATTAGGTCGACCTCTTCTCGATCCCTCAGCGACACCCCGACGGGGATGATTCTAATTCCAGCACTAATTGCAAGTTCAGCATTCTTTTGTGTCTCCTCCTCATGAACCATGTTGGAACCGTCTGTCAGAAGATAGGCAATATTTTTTGCTTTGGGTCGATCGCCTCCTCTACCGTTGAAAATATCCGTACGCAAGTACTTCAAAGCCGCGGCCATATTTGCAACTCCTCTTGTGTAGTGAACCTTGAGGAATTGAAAGTATATTATATGCTTTTATTGTTGTGTATTGAAGAGCATCGCATAGAACATCATTAATGTCTGCATTGTCTCTGTCCACCTCAATGCGTATGTCACTGACGTGGGTTCAAAAGTTTGGAAGATAAAACTAAGGTACCTTGTTGTACTCAGTGGGGGGGGAGAGAGAGAGAGAGAGAGAGAGAGAGAGAGAGAGTACATGGCGCAGCTAACATAACGTATTATTACATTAATTTTAAATGAACATAATAAAGCACACCGCTGAATGCAGGCAAATCTACATCAATATTTCTCTACGTTTATACGTTTGAACGAATAACCAAAAGATTATTTCAAGAACAAGTAATATTTCCTCAGATATACAGGAAACAGTATTTGAATCCACCATGTAGTGTGTATGTTAGTGATGAACCGATTGTATTCTGTACGGATACAGACCTTATTCTTATAATTACACAATTCCTGTCGTTTATGTTGATAATGACGATGGCACAGACTGTAGAAAATTATTTCATTACGTACAAATCAAATTCTTGGTGAATATGTTTGACAACGTTACCTGATTAACAGCCCTGATGTTTGCATCCGTATCACGGTACATTCCCAAACCCCATTGCATCATTGGAGCGGAACTATATTTCATAAGGCCGACGTTGATATTACATGCTTCTACGTTCATTTCCAGAATGAGGCTTCCTACGTAATCCTTCATTATCTGGAAGCTTCTTTCACCAACGGTATTGGAGGAGTCGAGGATGAAAGCAACATCAGCGGGTTCACTACATTCTGTTAACAAAGGAAAAAGAACAAATTATATTTTCTGATAATATACGGTTAATCTACAAACGAAATAAATGCGAATTTAATATATATTAAGTGAAAATTTGGAAGCTTCAAGTCGAATCAAAATATGATCCGAATGCTTTTGAAATATGTTATTTTCTTAAATGTAAATAAAATTGAGGGGATATACTCTTTTTTGAAGGAAAGCTTAATACAGTATTTCGGTTCATAAAAAGATCAAATGGAAATTAGAATGAACCGACAACTTATATGAGTCAATAGATAAATATATTGACGACTATGTGTGTATGCATGCATGTAGGTATATACTCACGCATGCATGTACGTATTTAAAAGGTCGGTCAATTCTTGTAAGACATAAATCCACAGACTAATATAATCAATGTGATTATTATAAATCAGTCTCTAAAACTGTGGTTTACTCAATACATTGATGTATTCTCTATTCTATATATATTTCGTTGCCTCTCATGGTATTCGATCTGTGTAAAATAAAAGACGAATTCAACAAATTGCGTCCTTTGGACTAAGAACAAACTTAAATACCTAATGATGTTTCCTACCTGAAATAATTTCAGCATGTTTTAAGTTTTCTAATTTCATGGTGCTTGCTTTTGTAATCATATCATTATATATGTCTTTTATGTTTTAGGTGTTGTCTAATGTTGTAAAGCGCTTAGAGCTTCTAGAGATTAGGCGCTATACAAAGTCCTCATTATTATTATTATTATTAAATAAATATATTTAAAAAATCATTTGTGTTTAACGTTAAATTCGTTAAAATAAATTGTTTACTTCAAATACACCTTAAAGGAGTCATGACAATGTTAACGGCCTTACGTTTCTCACAATTGGTGCCGTAATATGACTCAGGGCAAAGGCACATGTAACTCCTAATTCCGTCAACACATACAGCATTGTTCCTGCACGGGTTGGTCCTGCATAGGTCTGAGTCTAGAGATAAATAATGATAAAATATACAATGGTGGTTTTGAGTAATTCAGAGAGAAGATACAAGAGTATATTAACTTTCTTACTAATGGCATGTTTGGCACATACTCGTTAGTATTAGTTCAAATGAATATTTCAATTCCTCGAAAGAATACAAAATTTAGGAAATGTATATAGAAAAAACCACATTTGTACATTTTTATACCAAGCCGAATGTGAAAATTCTGGCTCTAATAAAGTCGAAAACCTCAGATATATTGATATCTTTAATTTCTAATACTACAAGTTTAATGTAAATTAAGTGTATATCAGGCTGGATTTTCCATAAATTTTTCATTACGAAGGACTTGCGCTTTGGCAGTAATAAGTTTTATAACGAGAGGTGGGCGCATTAGAAAAAACAAAACAACTTCAGCAATAATTAATGCATGAAAACGATACGAAAAGTAAATAATTGCTATGAACTGGTACACTAGCTCCAAATTGTCATCAATAATGAATCTGTATAAAAGCCAGACACGTTCGTAAAATCTGTCAATGTTTAAATTCGATAAATGCATAGTCAACCAAGTGGATTACATTGTATAATAATGCTATATGAATACCGTATTTAACGATATATCAATCCATGCCTAATAAACGTAAACCTTTCCTTTGTTCAAAATGAAGATAACAAGAATATAATAAGCGGCACAGTATACGCCTGCCCTATATTCGTTGACAACAACAATCCCAGTGACTTTGAGCTTTGTTTTAGGTAAGTGGTTTTCATTTAACATTACTGTGCAGAAACAGTTATATTCTTATTAGATTTACTACATCTGACCTCAATGCCACATACTCTATTGGCTTTTTATTACTCTAAGTGCAAACCTTCCACGACATGTACTCAAGGACGTTATTGCAAAGTACAACTTATTCTACAATACTCATTTCTATTTGAGCCACATCTTTAAAATTTGACCTTATGACCCCAAAATAACTGACAACTAAAATTATCATGCACAACCACTCTTCTTTTAATTAAGGTGACCCTGATTATTGCGCTCTGACCCAAATAAAATAGGCACTTGTCTTACCCAAACTTGTAAGTCATCCACAAAGTGCATGACGTATTGTTTCCGCAGTTTTCCTTTAATTTAGAATGACTTTGAACATTGACCATTTGATCCCGAAATCTTCATGTTTCTTTCCCAAGGTGCATGCCATCAACAAAGCTTGGTCCAGGTCTGCTATGTGGAACTAATATTATTTATGCCTTTCTTTTCATCATTTGACCCAACAATTGATAGGCTTCTATCTTACTAAAAGTATTCCACCAAGTTATCTCCAGGCATTGGAAGCAAAAGTCGTGCTTTATATCAAGAAACCAATTGATCCTTTTAGTCACAGTGACCTTAACCTTTGCCATTATAGCCTGAAATCGAAATACTTGTTCCTCGTATCCCAAGTGGAAGCCATCCACAGAAGGCGATAAAGGCTGATTATAGAGAACAGTAGTTTTCGTTAACAAGCGAAATGCTATCGGCCAGACAGGGTGATACCCACTGCTATAAGGATGGTGCTTAAATAAAATCCTTAGCTTAAATGAAGGATATTCACAAAGATATTTGATGTGCAACAAAAGTTATTGTGTGACACCATTATGCTTATTTCATTCACAGTGACATTGAGATTTGGCCTTTTAAGTTATATTTATCGGTCTCAGAACAAGGTCTGATATGTGTTTCATTGGGCGAGCTCTCATCATAGACCAAGGGAGTTAAATCTTCTTGTTAGTAAATGCACGTAATAGGACACTGTTGGTAACATGGTCGGTGCGTAATGTTTATGCTGAGTTTCAGGCTTATGAATATCAATAAGTTGTATACTTTTCTGGAAGGCTCGAGCAGTTATTGAGTCGAATATGGTGAATGAAGGCCTCCTTTTGTCCATGCAATTTACAGAAAGTATTGTCCTGATAGCCAATTTTCATTTGATATCAAGCAAACTTAATATACATTTACAAGGTCAGGTATGAATGAATAATATGTACACAAACCTGTGCATAATGGCTCCAACAATTTCCGCGAAAGTGTGTCCAGTGACCTGTAGTCGTCAGCATAAATGAGATTGTCCTCTACTGGGGCCGATGTCAAACCGACCAGCTCCCTTGTTTCTCTCTGGAAGCCTACAGCCACTGTTATCAAGCTAACTCCAGCCCTCTTTAGCATGTCCGCCTCAACTAAAGTCATCTCATGGTTAATGTTGGAGTTACCGTCCGTAACGATGACCACGACATTGGGAACATCTGAAGACGTCAATGAAAATGCCAAGATTATATATAATGACATTTATGTTGGAAACCAACCCATACTTTAGCATGGGAAGACAATCCGCCCTTGTATTACATCTACAAGGAAAACAGCAGAACAAGAAACTATTATTTGTGTGGTGTCTTCCAAACGTTATGTATCAACAAGCTGTATTTTCAATTACAGGAAAATTTTGAAAATGAAAATATAGCAGTAGAATTTGAAGGAGAAATCATAATTTCCATAATGTAATTTCGATCTTAACTACGTTTCGCACTTATGAATTATTAATGTAAATTCCATACATTGCCGTAAATACGACGCTCATGGTCAGCATGTGATATGTCACTCGTGTCTAGGGAAATTCTACTTGGCTTTTGACAAAAGTTAGTTAAGTATATCCTTCAAAAGTTTGTTATGCCAGTACCAGACATACCATTTGAGAATCATGTTCGCATGCGTAATTAGTTACTTAACTCTTCACCTACTAACCAAAGTTTTATCGTTTTATCACTTACCGAAAAAATCTGTTCAGAAAAATCGAAATAAATTTTGGGAATGGACGTACGATTTTGATATATATTCCAATATGAACGGTAGGTGACTTTATTAACGCTCAAAACGTAATGTACCCTAGCGTTAGTAAGCAAAATACACAGTATTTATAAACACCTTGCATGGAAGTTACTGTGATGATTGAAACTCTACATGTTCCACAAGTGGTATTGCAGGATGCATTTGCCTCACCACAGTACCAAAACATATATACTGCTGGTTTTTAATATTAGATCACTGTCTATAATTGTTTAACTTATCCGCTAATACATCCAACTATATACTCACAGCACACAATGATCACTGTTTCACTTTTAGTTCAAAAGACAAAAGATACTAGCGCTGATATGCATTTCATGTACCATTACGATTTAAGACTGCCAAGGAAGAGATTTATTATCATCAGGGAGAGAAAAATAATAATAATAATAATAAT
Source organism: Megalonaias nervosa (assembly GCA_016617855.1). Lineage (NCBI taxonomy): Eukaryota > Metazoa > Mollusca > Bivalvia > Unionida > Unionidae > Megalonaias > Megalonaias nervosa. The sequence goes on along the minus strand of JAECUM010027155.1, from coordinate 2,673 downwards.
AATAATAACAATAATATTATTATTATTATTATTATTATTATTATTATTATTATTATTATTAACGACAATCACTTTATAATGCAATTCAATTAATCAAAACCTAACAATTATGATTTTAGTACCTTGTCTGTCTCCGGCTTCAGCACGAAAGAGTTCTTGCCGGACACGTCTTAAGGCAGCTGCTGTATGTGTTGAGCCGTACACATATCTAACCTGAAAGGACAGTGATTAAGATAAAATATGTGCAAAAAAAAGTTCTTCGCAACGCAGACTTACACTCTAGATACGATCTGGGCATTCTGATTTATGAATATAGATTGTTGTAAAGTGTATTTATTCACCTCTTCGTACTGTGCATGAAACAGTCACTACAGCTAATTTTTCAAAGTCAGGATACAATACATTGTTTAAGGCTAAAAATAAAAATGCTATTTACTTTAATTTTGGCGTAAACAGTGTTGCCGATATATTATACTTTAAATAGATGCAGCTGTTGGTAATGATTGCATAATTTGTTTTTGACAAATACAAATACTCCTACATAAAGGTTATTGTTAATAACTGAGACATATTCAGATCTTGGTTTTATCTATTTCTTGACAAGAATTGAATAAAAGCACTTTAAGTACAGTCTTTGCTCTACCTGAACTTTTTCAAGACCAATCGTTTATTTACCTTTTGTAGTGCTGGTTCTATTTCCTCACGTTTTTTGTAGGTATTGAGATAGAACTCTATTCGGGCGGAGTCACTGAATGTGACGAGCCCAACTCTATAGTTACCAGATTCAATATCCAGTTTATGAACAGTATTATACGTGAAATTAAGAACCCTGTAGAAGTTCTCAAGACCAACGCTTCCCGATGAGTCCAAAATAAAAACAATATCGCCGGTTGACTTGCAAACTGAAACAACAAAGAGCGAGTAAGAAGCATATTTGATATACGTGCATTGAAGCAGATTATCAATACTGTGACCCCCTAGATATAACGTGTATCTTGTTTAACCGCGTACAATGAAAACTTTAAACGGTGACGGCATATGTATGTGTGTGTGTATATATATTATATATATATATATATATATATATATATATTATTAGGCATATATATATATATATATATATATATATATATATATTAAGAATACAAATCATATGGCAAATAACAGTCCTTTCAAGTGCACTAGATCCAGGAAAGGATCACGAGTGTCAAGGATTGATTAAGATAAATACAATAAACTGACATTGAACAGTAGAGAACTGGTTCCTAACTAGCCTGAGCTCTTTCGACTCTAAATTAGTCTTTTCCAAAAGCAAACACAAAACAAAAACAAAAAAAAAATCCCCAGAGCAATAGTTGAGATTACGAAATATTACAGTGATATTTCTACAGAATAAACATTACAAGCTTATATATCCTCGCTGGTAAACACACAGGTGTACATATATTCTTAACATTGTATGCACCAAAATGCATCACTCACATTTAAGTATACGTACGTACATGGTCACAAAATGAATGAATATGCAAGCAGCCATAGGGGAACCTAAAATTTTAATTACTTTAATTATGTGATGTTATGACTGAGGTCACTCCTGATTTTATGTTTCACTTTTTTTACTTACGGAACCTTTCAGACAGGATATGAAAGTTCTCCTCCGCTAAATCATTTACAAGTTTGCAGACCTAATGTATCATTTTGTAGCGACAGGCGTACCAAGCCCCAAATAGGAAGATATGAAATAAAAATGTACCTAAAATCTCATCTGGTCGAACAGGTCGTGGTGTTGTTCTTGGTCGAGGTGGTCTTTGCGGTGGTGGATTTGGTGTTGGTGATCCTATAAATATAGTGATATACTGATATATTTTTAGTTAAATATTATATGTAATCAATAAAGTAATAAACATTTAATTCTCAGCAACATGGGCAACATATGAAGTTGAATACATTTATATGTACAAACTATATATATATATATATATATATATATATATATATATATATATATATATATATATATATATATATATATATATATATATATATATATAGTATAATTTATTGCTTTCTCTAAACTCATGGTATGCACAATTTATGTAATTTACATATATTATGCAGACCATGAGTGCATGAGATTATTTCTACTTCGAATAAATGTCTCACAAAAAGAAAATGTTAGTGATTAAAAGATATTTTGAAGTTTATCGTCCAGAATAAAAATAGGTAACAGGCAACAATGCCTTTGATTGATTACGAATAAAGTAGATATATTCAGCATTATTAATACATCCTAAAATGAATTTCTGAAAACTAGAAGAGTGACAACTAGAATTAGACAATGCGTTAGTATAAGACAAAGCGTAACAAAGGTCAAATGAATATTCTTTTCATTGAGAGGAATTACCAAGCAAACAAGCGAAAGAAATATTTTTTTCTCGAAATATCAGCCATGACCTAATTTCCTTCTCTACAGCTGTTTCCATTTAAAGATAACTCTGCTATATTTGTAAAAACATAATTGTATTAAATGTGACGTTGTGGTAACAAGCTGGATAAGTGTAGACTAGATTTCAATAAAGTCATGTTGTCGGATTAGTGCTTGCGCATGTGCTGGTGAAACGTGTATCTGTGTAAGATACTTTCTTCACGTCGCCCAATACAACTTCATCTGTT
>JAECUM010027154.1:0-58308 GCA_016617855.1 Megalonaias nervosa | reverse complement strand
TACAGAGCAATATATATATATATATATATATATATATATATATATATATATATATATATATACATACACATTCCAAGTCCATTGTCTGTACCTTTTAAGAGCCAGAGAAGTGACTATCATGTGGTATTCTACAAGATCATGTGATGTTAATACTGATTATCTACTCTGGTTGGCTCTTTGCAGTCAGCTGCCAATGCCAACCAATAGGAAGAGTTCTGATCATGCTCACCACATGTGTTCCTTCAACAAGCCCCATGTAGGCAGCAAGTAAAGAGATTAATAATAGCTTCTTGCACAATTCCCTGTCTGCCTCTCAATTTCAAATTATAACACCCCTATATAAGTGTTAGTCAATGATAAAGCCTTTTAATTTGACATCATATTAGGTTACCACACCACCAATTCCTCCGTTAATGGTCATTATCATGACAACGCCCACTACAAAACTGGCAATATGTACCTAAAATAAGACGAGATCATCAAGCTGTGCATAAATTAAAAATTAATAAATGATTCATTATATATATATATATATATATATATATATATATATATATATATATATATATATATATATATATATATATTCAAACTTTGCATATTATGACTGATTCAATGCAGAAAGACAAAGAACATTGATACCTGAGGCAGCAAAATTTAATCCTGTGATGGTAAATGTATCACCACTCACACCTTCAACTGGGCTGGTTGATGCAATGGTGGGCGAAGCATTAGTTGTATATTCAAAACTTGGCGAGGGATATGACTGGCCTTTTGATGTCACCAATACTGTCACATTGGCAGCAGCATGGGCTGCTGTTACACAGATGATCTGAGTTAGTGCAACAGATTTAATAGTGCACATTGTGCCATCCAACCATACAACAGTGTCATTGACAACAAAACCATTTCCACTGATGGTCAACATAGTGCCTCCATGTATACTGCCCTGGGAAGGAGAGATGCTGGAGATTACAGCACTGCTTTGAACCTGTAGCAAACCAGATGCTTTCCCCATATCAATGACCCTCACAATTACACTATTTACTCCAACAGGTGCACTGGTAAATGAACAAGTCAGACTAGTCTCGGCTACAGTAATCATAATGCATTGTTCTCCACCAATAGTAACTACCACATCAGCAGTGTCAGTTCCTAACTTTGAGCCTGTAATAGTTAGAGTTGTGGGTCCTGTCACTGTTGTTGGTGACACAGAAGATAAAGTTGGGGTTTGGTCAGTGGCATAGGTGTATTGGCATAGCTTTGTTGTTGTCTGACATACAGCAGTCAGAAGTTGGGAGTTGATGGAAACCTGGACAACTAGACTTTCGTTACCTTCAGACCCAGACTGAGTCTCACACACTATTTCACTGTATGTCACATTATTAATTTCACATGCATATCCACCGATCATTACTAAAACTGCATGCAAATCATTTCCAAATCCTGACCCTTGTATAGTCACTGATGTGCCACCTGCTGTAGAGCCCCAGTTGGGTATAATGTCCGTGATTACAGGTAAAAGACCAAAAGTACGATTATATGAATTGCTGATCTTCACAAGTGCATACCCTCGGTTACCAACATGCAGATTGATCCCTTGTAGTACTGCAATCTTCGGTTTACCCAATGCATTCATTCTGCACCTGATTAAGTCCATTGCTGATTCTGTCACTGTGCAAACATCCAAACCAAAACTGACTTCATTTTGGCAGTTTGTTGAGGCAAATCCACTGCCTTGGATGACGATTGTGGTTTCTGTAGTACCATTGTTATGGCTGAGAGATTCAATCATGGGAGTGCTGCATGTGTAGAAGACAAACCAGAACTTACTGGAGTCATTGCCAGTGGGAAGAATATCAGAGCAGCCTGATATCTGTGTATTATCTGGTGCACAGGAACTGGAATCCACTGGATCACTCACCCCTACAAATAGGACATCATCAAGATTAAGTAGATTTCTATCCTGATCATATTAATGACTGGACTAAGAATACTATTTTCTCATGACATAAATATCACAGACACAAAAAGAATACAAACAGATGGGCTTTTTTACTTAAGTTAATTTATGGTGCTAAAAAGACAAATATAAACAAAAACTGGCAATGACTTCTTGTCTAAAATGTTCAGTTAATTGTAACAAGCTGTATCAGGAATAAATCTTTCCAATTGTGGTTTAAATTTTTCAGCTCCCTGGATTCCTTGTGCCTATCTGAAGAACTGACATATGTCTGTTTAATAAATTGCTACAGCATCAGCTACTGGTTTTAAATAATTCTATCTTGCAAAAATGTATTTTATAAATAGTACATTTCCCTGTTATAAGTAACTAAGAACCATATAAAGGGAAATTTCCACATTGTTATTTAACATTTTTGCAAATTCATGGTTATGGAAAGTTGTGTACATTTTATTTGTGTGATTTGGTCATTCATGTTACTTCCAACATATTTTCCACAATTTTAAATTTTCAAGAATTTCTATTAAGTGACAAAAAGTGAGAAAAAACACACACAAACATGAACCTTATCTGTGGCATTTCAAAACATTTGAACATAATATCTTAGAACTCTCACAACTAAGTTTAGTTTAAGTTGGCAACAAAATGTGTCTTCTTACCCGAAGCTGTGTTGTACATTGCAGTTTTACCAACAACCTTGACAGCAACCTCTCCCACATAAGAAGTCTTGTCAGTTACTACAACAACACCACTATAGCTGATGGCCTGATTAAGGTCTACAAATCCACTCCAGTAATAGTATGTTCCAGGTAAAGTGAAGCGGAACTGGTAACCACCTGTAAAAAAACAAAATATGCAAACAGGTCATCTGTATTTATCTAGCACTGCTTAAAAAGGCTGTATGAATGCACTTAGCACCTTTTATAAAGCTTTTATGCTGAAGATAGAATAATCTACCGTATATATCAATATGAACATATTTAGCATCTCTTAAAAAAGTTTCCTCCTACATTGTAAAAAGGACCTTGGAGACATAATATGAAATGAAATAAAGAGGATATCAATGATTTTGTAGCAGATAAAAGGCAATATTTCATGACCAAAGTGGAAACATTGCATTGTCATGAGTGGTGAAGCGATGAGTGGCAATGCAAAACGTTTCCCCTTCACAAGTTAAACATTTCCTTATATCTACTCCAAAAAATGTAGATTTTCTTTTAATTACATATCTTTTAAGGTAAAAACCGGTGATTTTAAATAGATTTGTTTCTCCATTCTGTGTCAATGCAAATAACAAATGTATTACTACATTGATAAAATGTTCCGAAATTTTAGAATAATTTCTAGGATAAGGGCTTTTTACAAATTTAGATTGTGCATTTTATCAAATTAATGAATTTTTTCAAAGTAAATGAAGAGATTTTGTATCTTGTTGACACATTTCTTGTGCATATTCATAGTGAACATTAATGTAGATTAATGGACAGCACCAAATGACTTCACTGCATAAGATCATTAACAACAAATTTTAATCATTGTGAGTTTACTTGTAACGATTTTGCTTGTTATTTTTGTTTATTTCTGCATATAGATGTAAATTTTTGTGCACATGCAAGCTTGACATCTATTTTGGTTACAGATGCTGCACCCCAATTTCAAATGTCACTTAATTTCAGTCAGCAATCAACACAATACAATGCTTGATTTCTTTTTTATACATGACACTATATATGCTCACTTATAGGTTGACCTTTTTGTACCAAAAAATTTTATTAATGCAGAGTAGGGATTGTCTTACAAGGTATACAAAATCTGACCTTACTTCCTTATCTTGTAAAGGCAAACTTGCTGGGGTTTTTTAATTCAAGATGTTTTGATATAAGTACCAATTATGTTAAGACAACCCTAATCCGTTAGCATGTAAAAGCAGCACTTCTTTCTTTTTTCCAGTGGACAATCCATTTGAGTGAGCCATGAATTTGATACTTGTTCAATGCCATGCTCAATCCCTTTGATCATATGGCACAAATGACACCTGTTCAGTTGCAGCAATTGTTTTATGAGATTTCAAAGACTGTATCTCTTACAGAACTTAAGTTCAACCTCGTCCAAGTTTACATAAAGTCAGTTTTCTGTCAATTACATTGTACTTTATCACTCATACATCATGAATTGCTGAGCTTACTACTTTCACCAACACTGGGAAAAGAAAATGTAATGCGTGCAATGGTGCATTTAGTTAAAGGTTATAGACTTTGCAGAGAAAAACAACAATTGAGCTGCAGAATGTGAATTTGGTATTCAGAGAAACAGGTGCATAACTGGCACAAGAAAAAGTCAGTTCTAGTTTATAGTGCCAGACATCTGAAGAAAATCTGAATAATGGAGAGCCCTTCTAATAATAATAATAATAATAATGACTTTATTTAAAGAGGGTAACACAATTAGCTGAAGAACTAAACTACCTTGAGGTCCTCATACAAAGGAATTTATTTATTGTAGCTGCATCTCTGAAGCCACTGGATATATTGGGTTTGGAAGAAGGAAATAGAGTGGGCATTTCTATGCAGATTGTGAGCTTGGTTTGAACTTGTGGGTTCTAGAGCAGTGTTTCGGGCACATTTGAAGCAGTCTGTGATGTGATGTGATGTGATTATGATTTTTAACGTAGCTTTAACAATTTTTCAGTCATATCGCTACGATGTCTGCAGTGTGGCAGTTTATAGTGATGCCTAGCACTGGGGCATCATGCCGCAGACATGTAGCATGATGTCCCACCCAGTCACATTATCCTGACACCAGGCGAACCAGTCCTAACACTAACCTCTTAATGCTGAGCGCCAAGCGAGGCAGCTGTTAGTACCATTTTTGTAAGTCTTTGGTATGACTCGACCGGGGATCGAACCCACGACCTCCTGCATCCGAGGCGGATGCTCTAACCACTAGGCCACCAGAGCGGTCTTGAAGCAGTCTGTGAAACAGAAGCTGTGGCAACATCAAACATACCAAGCTGTGATTTCTGGTGGCACCAAGTTGGTAATGCAACCATCAGATGTTTACCTAATCAAGCTGTTCAAGGCAAATATGCATATATTGGCTCATGTAGATTGCAGATGGGCCCAAAGAATTTACAAAGACAGGAAATGTGAAGCAACCAGGAATCGAGTCAGTATCTCGAGGTGGAGGGGGGGTGTAATGCATGAAAGGAAATTCCAAATGAATTGGTGGTCAAATCATTTAATCAGTGTGAATTACAAAAGTGTGGACTTAACTTTGTTCGTTATAATACTTTTGGAATTAATATATTACATGATATTGTGCATCGCATCATTTCGAATTAGCATTTTCATACCCATATATGACATATAATTCAGTGCATGGATTTAGTATTATAAATTGATTAAAAATGTTAAGTGTTATGGATTTCATTATATGAAGATGGACAAAATGTAAGTTGTCAGTTTAATTGTACATATTCAACTCAATAATACAAATGTATTTATTCCATATTGGTTTGTCTTATTTGTCCTTTCTGTCTATCCATCTATCCAGTTTGACTGGTTTATTTTTCTCCATGTGCACCTCTAACTGACCTCATGTCACCCCTTGCGGATGGATTTGACTTGCAAAAATTCCTCAACTCATAGGAGGGTCATAAAGAAATTAACTTTCTGCAGCCCTAAAAAATGGGGTGTGTGTGTCGACTTATAGTCAAATCAATTTATAAGCAAGTATATACAGTAATACTGTGATGACAGTTAAAATTGCTACTTAAACAATTTTATTATTATTATGTAATCAAATTGTTTGTGTTGCATGGAATGAGTATGTAATACATTGAATAGAAAAATATCATCTAAGTTCCATCACTGACAATTGGCATTATTCATATGGAAAGCTAATTGTAAAAAACTTGAAACCTGCTTTTTGTTGTTTGGGGTTCATTTTAGGCATTCCAAATGGTGCCTTCTCTTTGATTACATAAATGTATATAGAGGGTCCAAAGTTTTAACACATTTTAAGATCTGATGGAGAGCGAGAGAGAGGATGAATGGGAGACAGAGAGAGAAGTAATAGAAGAAGAGAAAATGAAATACTCATAAATGTGGAAAAAATATGTCTGAATAACACGCATAAGACCAGATATATTTCCTACATGGAAAAAGAAACTAGTTCCAAAAGTGGTATCCCAACTGCAGCAATAAAAGTGGTATGGCCACTGTGGCAATGTCATTTTTCTCCCAATGACAGATTTCAATATGTCATTATGAAATATATAATGAAACAAGTTATTGAAGTACTAAGTTTACATCATTACCACTGACTACCAACACCTCTAACTATATAAAGAATAAAAAGATTATACATCTTAGGAACATGTCTGATTAATAATGTACTGTCTGGGCAACATTTATTATATGAACGAGCTTGATTTTTTAAGTATGGAATTGGCTTAGGGGGGAGGATGGGGGCCAGATATCAAACCACATGAGTTAGCTGCTGTGTGTTTGCTAATATGTAGAAGGCCAGTGGGTGTTCTCAACAGTTTTTCTTTGTAACTGACAGAAATAAGTGGATGTGCCTGCTATGGCCATCTCAGTTAAATTCTTAATTTAAAGAATAAAAGGCAAATGACCAACAAATATTCTTGACTGCTGAAAATTAAAGTTACATGTACAGGGTAAGTATCATTTTGTATTAATTCTTCACCTCTTGTATCAGCAGGATATCAACATGGAAAAAATACTGACACATTGATATACTGATTAATCATTTCACTGCTACTGCCCTGGTTGTGATGGATGTGTATATATGATATTAGGCATACAAATGAAGGTATCATAATGCAAAGGTCCAGTACTTTTCTTCCCATTTGTTTCAAGAGGAAGCTCATTAAAGCCGCATTGTCTGACATTACTGACAAACTGTTTTTCTTTGGATGCATTCCCCCCAAGCATGGTATGCATTGAGGTAGCCTTTATTTCCAGATCAATGATGTGAAGAGCCTTGCAGTGTACACTTGCTGCTGACCATCATGAAATCTGATAGTAAGATTACCACCCAACCTGACAAACTGGCATCTGACAGATTGTTTTCTGTTTGCTCTACTTATAAAACTATTTCACTAGCCCCTCCTTGTCTTTCCAATGAAGCAGGAAATATTTGATTTTGGTCAAGATCATAATCTAGTGGCATCAAGGAACCAATATATGGTGCTAATGTGCCAGAAGGATGCATGTTGTTGTTCTTATGGGTTTTAGTGCCATTTTTCAGCACAAGATCAGCTACACATGGTGGCCAGTATAACTGGTAGAACCTGGAAGTACCCTGGGAAGAACCACCGACCCAAAGGAAGCTACTGGCAAGCTTTCTCACATATCCACATTGGCCAAACCTGAGACTTGAACCCACACAGAGGTGAGATGGCAGTAACGGTAAGTTCTGTGGACTACTCGAACACTCACGGCCCCGAATAGTGCATGGCAAGGCCACCAAGGTATAACTGTCCACTGCCATATTGAATAGGTCAAGGAGTTGAAGAAACTCTGTCACTATAATGAAACCCTTGGCACATAAATTCTCGGACACATGTATAATACAGTCAATGTATCTGCGACAAAGCTGTACCAGACAGATATGAGTTAAAAACTCAATAACCAGATGAACAATATGTTGGGAAGGGACAACATCTGACTTCTCTACATTGACCATCCACCCTACAATGTAAAGCGGTAGAGAAGGATGTTCATTTCGTGAACCAAAACCAAACTTACTGAAAGTTTTTGCAGTTTATTGTCCAAGTATGCAACCAACACTGCTGTGGAGCAGAACATCCTTAAGTGGCTTATGGTGCAGTCCAACATCTTAGTAAAGGCCCAAGGATGGTGATCGAGACCAAATAGAAGTGGTGTGGAATTGAAACATTACTCTCCAGTAGCCAAGCGAGGTATGTGTTATACCATGTGAATAGGTATATAGAAATATGCATCAGACAAGTTGAGACTGGTTACATATTCCTCATGTCGCACAGACAGACAGAGAGACTTGCCATTTCTATTGTGAACTTTCAGGCAGTAATAAATTGACTGAGTCTGCTGAAGTCTATGACAGGTCAAATTTTTCCACTGACTTTCATAACCAGAAAAAGTTTCAAATACAGGAATAGGGAGTCCAGATTTCAGACAAGCTCCTCTGTCTGCATTACAATTAAAGCTCAATCTCCTTCTGTAAAACATCTGCCTTTGTGAGATCATTTGGGATGTCTGTCATGAAGGGGAATGACAAAAGTGGAGGTGGCTCAGTCAATGAGATCCCAAGCCTGTCTGAAATGACTTGGACTGCCCAATCATTTGTCAGAAATAGGTTGATCCAAACCTGGTGAAACTAGAGTCTTATGCTCACTGAAGGATTGCATATGGGTGAGAGGGAAAGCAAGTCAATGGTTGATAGGAGGTGGAGAAACTTTATTTTGTCTCCTAGCCTGCCTGTGGAAGTTAGAAGCTTAAGACCGCCTATAACTCACATGGCCATGGAAAGGTTCCCACTGTTGCTAAGTACTACCTTTGTGATCTGTTGATGATCATCCCTTCTCCCTGATAGGTCACGCAGAGATAGGAGCTTCAGGGGCAAATCCTGTGCCACCTGCTTCTCACCTCCTCAATTTGACCCCTAACAGGAAAGAGACAAAAGGGAAGGGTCACCACATGGTGGGGCTTAAGGTAAAGGGATCAAAGGAGAGAATCTCTTATCATGTTGAGGTTAGAAGAGGCCATAATGACATTTGCCATCACGTGGCAAGCAGCCCTATTGCCTATCTTTGCAATATGGCAAACTGATTCCCAGGCATGGTCACATCCAATCTTCTAAAACTGAGAAGAAAATTTGAGGAAGTAAATCAACGCGACATTCCAAACTAATTTAGAAGTAATGTTGAATATGTGTCCACTTTAAAACAGAGTGAAGCAGACTTGATGATGGCAGTAATATCCTTATCACTGTGAAAGACACAAATGTTGTATACACCAAGTACATCAACCTTCTGACTTACTTTACCACTGAAAAAAAAAATGAAAAATGATCAAATTTAATAATAAATTGCAATGGATTCTTGAAGGCACTGTTCATAGTTGCAAATGAATGTTTAAACTGTAAACATCTGGGAAACGAGTGGCCACCTAGCAGGAACAAGTGGGGTAATTCTGTTGGAGTTTCCCTTCATCTGTATGATCTGTAGACAGCAAGATGTTTCATCTTTCAGAACGGGCTAGACATTGAGGTAGCAGAGTAATTTCCTAATGTTAATGTGATCAGATAAGTAATTTTTATGGAGAAAAAAAAGATTCCTATGTGCTATGTTTTGTAGCTAGACATAAACAACTCTTTAAATTTCTGTACATGGAGAACATAAGACTGACAGATAATAAATAAAACATGTTATTTTAGCATACACCAAAGTTAATGACTTATTCTGGCCATAACTGACAGGTTCCACTAATTCAAGACTATAATCCTTTATTTAAATACTTAATAATGGAGCCTAATCTAATAAACTTTAACTTAATTAAGGTTAATTATTTGTGTGGACCATCAGATTGATGGGCAAATGCCAAAGTGATCTCTATGTCAAATCTCCACCAAGGCGGTTTTGACAATAAAAGCAAGAGGACTAGGTGGTTTTCATATAGCTCCCTTGGCTTATATAACTGTTGGCCATTTACCTAAGCAGGTTTATGTCATAGTATAAGAACACATCCTATGTAAACTACTTCCCAAACTTTATAGCATGTTAATTTTGTTTTTTTTACTATATCCTTATAAAAATTCTTTCTAAAGATGAAGGAATAATTAATATGCACAGTCTACCTTGTTCATAATCAAAGTCATCCAAGAGATTAAAGATAATAAACCCAACTGGTCAGAAACAGGGCATCATGAGCAGTAAGATGCTCAGTCAATCAGATGCAAGATCACATCCTTGATATGCATCAATCTTGCTCATTTACTTAAAACAGTCCAAGATCCTAATAACAGAAGCACATATTCTGAAAGCGACCAAACTAAATGAGAAATAAGGTCTCCATAGTTGTAACTATTAGTCAGTCAGCTGCCAGGTTATCTCCTTAACATGCATGACTTTCGTTAATTACCAAACCCAACCAAGTTATTCAAGATATAAGCTTACATATCAAGTTTGATCAAAATCTGGTCAGAAATATGGTTTTAAGATAGGTAACAATTTCAGCCAAGCAGATGCAGTTTTACTTCATTAGCATGAATGGATCTTGATCATTAATGAACATATTCAAGATGTTAATGATAAAAGCATACACTTTAAGTTTGATCAAAATGGATCAGGCAACACAGCCAATTGGATATAAGATTATCTCATTTGTATTCATGGATCTTGATCATAATCAAAACCATTTTAGATCTTGACAATAAATCCATAATGTGAGTTGATCCAAATCAGAAATAAGCTCAGCCAATTACATGCATGGTCACCTCATTAGTATGCAAGGATCTCATTCATTATCAAACTCATCCTAAATCTAAATGCTATAAGGATCAGAAATACTGCAAACATAGTGGAAACAATCTCTGCCAATTAGAAGCAAGATCACCCAATTAATATATATGAATTTTGCTCATTACTGAACTCATATGTGAGGTTAATGATAAAAGAGTATATTTAAAGTTTGATCAAACTCAGATCAGAGATATGGCCCATAGAGTCATAACCAAGTTAGTCAATCAGATACAAATGTTCTTAGACCCTGATATGTGAAAAAAAAATACTATACATCGACATATTTTATTGCCATTCAGTGTATTCAGAATATTTGCAACATAAATTTGTTGATATATGACTAATGACAAAGTATGTTTGATATAACCTTATACTGAGTTGAATATTTCTGTTAGAGTAAATTTACTACAGTCCTACCCGTTTATGTCAACATCCTCAGGCCCGAGGAAATATTGTCGACATAGGCGGATGTCGAGACAAGTGTTTGTGGGGGGGGTCTGAAAAAAAGATACAAGTTAAATTTGTCAGTAAGGGGTGCCCTGTCATCAGTGAGTAGCATTTACACTTTGAGAAAACAAACAATGGAAATTTTGAGTACATGAAGACAAAACCAGTGTGAAATACACTTGTATATTGACAAATTACATTTTGGTTACCATTTGTGTAATAAAGCCCACAACAAAATATTGCATCGGTCACATCCTGATATGAAAAACATTCACTACGATACTCAATGTCGGCATTAGCACATGGTTGCATAGTTGTTATTTACATGCTTCAAGTACACGTACTTAAATTGGCCTAGATTTTGGTCAGTCTGTTCCCATCTTATTGAGGCTACCAAGGGGATGGGGCTATTCACAGGGAAATGAAAACCTGTCAACACGTTGGTTTAAACAGTACATGTATTTAGTTACAGAAGTCATCGTGAAAAGTACATAAAAGTGAACAAGAGATATGTGGCTGATATGATTAATGAAGGCATAATATTGTATACATTGACACATGCTAATGAGGTATTAAAGGAAAATGATTCTTACAATACAATATTGTAACAATGTCAGTTCAAGTGGTATACATTTAAAATACGTCCCGGAGATAACAAGTTATGAATTCTCTCAGAATAAAAACACATGTAGCAGTAAAAGATTTTAATGACAAATACATATACATGTAATTAAGATTATTATCTATATCATAATCAATGCATTATTTAAGTCGCCGCGAGAGGCCAACATTATATGACCAAACAAAAGCCTGTGTTTTTATCCAAACACGACATTAAAGCCTGGCGGCAAGATCAACTAATTGTTGAATAAAGTACAGGTCGGAACTGGCTGCTTGCCGACATAAATGATTAGGCGGGAAAATTAAAGCCTGGCGGCAAGATCAACTAATTGTTGAACAAAGTATGGGTCGGAACTGGCAGCTTGTCGACATAAATGATTAGAAAACAAAGGATTTGTTCAAGCTGGGACCAAGGGCTTCTGTCGACATGTATGTTTATTTTTTATCTCGACATTGACATAAGCATGACAATTTTGGTAGTAATAGTAGACCAAGGGACCGGGACTTTGCTTTTTTGTCGAAATAGGTGGCTTGTCGACATAAGTGATGTCGATATAAGTGGGTAGGACTGTATATGTTGTTGCTTACATAACTTAATGTTATCAAAGCAAACAATGTCAACTTAATATAAATCTGAACTCAGTATAAATGCTTCTGGTGTACACAAATGCTTAACACATACCATCTTTGCTTTGAATTGGGCTGCCAAACCCTTTGTCCATGTTGACAGTAGCACCAGCACTAACAGTCTGATGGACAGAGTGGGCAATGTCATTGACAAAAGTTGGGGTGCTCCATGTCCATCGCACAATGTCTCCAGTCTTAACCTCTAGAAAATCTGGTTTGAAGGCATAGCCTTCACCAAGGTCTGCAAAAAACCCCAAACAGAAATTAAAATATTTTTCAACTACATTAGTAAATGAACATTTATAATTAATCATAAGAATTTAAGTGAATAGCCTGTTGTCACTGAGATAGTCTTTTCATTTTTTTCAGAGGAATTACTACTTGTCACTGCAAAAATAAAAATGATTTAGGCTTCTAAAACTGCAAGTGTGATCTGAACCAAAAATTTACTGGGTTAAAAAAGATTCCCATGCCCCAAAAATGTCTGGAAAAAAGCTGTTAACAGAAATATATAAATAACATTGACAAATTTATGTAGATAAATTGAATGAAATTAAACTATGAATTTATTCTGCATATCAGCCTACCTCGAAACAGTGTTGGTAGTCACAGGGGAGAGTTGGATTCAAAAAGTGTTCTGAGGTAAACTTTATGTACTAGATAGAAAATCTTCTGGTTTAGGCCTGGTCCTGTCACATGTATGAACATGCTTCTCTTTGACTAACGTAACTTCAAATCAGTTGGGTTGTTCCACTTAGTGTAATTTACCTCAGAGGACTTAACAATTAGCTAATTGGTTTTGACAATTTTTTTCAGCACTAAAATTTATGGACTAGGAAACAGGGTCACATCATTTCCTCATGAGAAGGGTCATAATTATTTAACTGGGTCTTGAACTCATTGGGTGTTAATTGGGACTTTAAAATTTATGGCTTGCAGCAAACCAAGAAATTAAAAAATAATTGTAAATTTGGGGCAGCCCTACATGAAATTACAATAAATAGCATAAAAAAAGTCAGAGACACCAAGTTGACTCTTGAAAACAGATAAATTAACTTGTATACTCAAACTTGCATCTAAACTTCCATAAAAAGTTTGATATATTAAGAAATTTCTATTCTCTGTGCAAAGGAGGATCAGAAAGTATAAAATACGAACAAGAAAGAATGACTGAGTCACTAAGGGTCCCCTGTATTGTGAAGCAAAATGTGAAGAAAAGTGGATTATATAAAATGAAGGAATAAAATGTAGATGATAGTGAAGTGGCACCACCATTACTAAGATATAAAATTAACTGATAATAATGCCCTTTCAACCAGAAACCAATATTTGAAGTACAATAGATTTCAATAATACCAAATACACTTACTTAAAAGTTGACTAAACTATAACTTGTTCCCCCCCCGCCTTTTTTTTTCAGGGCTGCAAAAATGCTAATTTGTCTTGGACTCTCCTATAAGCTGAGGTATATTTTTAGAGTCAGCCATGTCTAAAGGGGTGACTTGATGTCAGTGAGTCAGAGTTGCACTTTGGATAAATAAACAAGCCAACAATGGATGCCAACTCTGAGAGAGGTATAAGCATAACTTTTGCTAATATAAGTATCAGTAAAGCATAATTTGAGCATAAAAGTGCTATTTATAAATTACTAGTCATAATATTAGTACCCCTACTTCAGTGATGCTATGACATCATAGCTAATATATTATGTGCCATAATTACAGTACACTATGAAAAATGTACATTTATTTTTACTACTAATATCTGCAGGGCAAAAATAGTTAGCAAAAATCCATGTGGATTAGAACCAGAATACAAACACAGAACATACTGACATTTATTATTTATATTCAACACTCACTTTAACTAGTCTACATCTCTAACTTTTGCCATATGGTCATGAAGTCCACAAATTCTGTAATGAGCTTAATCCAAGTGCTGTATTGCATCACTCATACGCTTCTTTACATTTGTGAAATGGTGTTGAATTGTCCTTGTTCTGATTGGACATGTTTTAAAGTTTAAAAGACCCATCTGCTCTAAGAATTTCCATCCACAGGTCAAACCATTAGGGCCTATTTTGCTTAAAATCTGGCACCATTAACAGTACAGACTGGTCCACTAACTGATTTGATTATCAATATAATCAATGAATCTGCTTGGCAAACTTTCAAATTAAAGAAATCTGTCTTTTTTCTTGGAAATGGGTCACATTTAGTTGCTATAAATAAAAAATTAGGAAAGTACATGTAGATCTGTGATGGAAAAATTAGCTCTTACACTATTCTTATGCAGCAGTTTTTCATTTTAGAATATTCTTGATTTTAACATGAAGATTGGAATTAAAGAGAAGATACTATAATGACAAACATAATTTTGTATTGGTTTATTTTTATTTTATTTTTAATGTACCAGAAAAGCGTGATTCATCTGTATGTGAGCATAAGTCATAATTCTGTGAAAAAAAAACATAATGATTATGCCAAAACTACAATGGTTGGCATGTATGTTGACAGACAGACAGACAGACAGATAGACAAACTGACAGATAGATAGACAGATAAATAAATCTATAGGAAACAGACAAAACTAGTGTAAAACACAATAATATTTTATTGAGTGGAATATGTCACAAATAACCTGACAACTAACATTTTGTCCATCTTCATGTAGTAAAATCACAGAAATCCATAATGTTTGAAATAATAAATCCATTTATATGATAAATCCATTTATTACAGGTCACCTACCAGCACAAAATAATAGCCCAGAATGATCAAATTCACAACATCCTCTAATATGTTAATTTCACATATCTTACAAATAAACAATTAAAGTCCACATATTTGGGATTCACAGTATCCTATCAATGTCACTGTCTAATGTCATATGGTACAAAGCCCAAGAATTCACCCTCGTTGTCTGACTCCCCAAATAAAGTTCTGAAATCCTCCATCATTGTATGGTCAGTCTTAGATATTGTCAGACACTGATTCCTCATTTTTGCTGTCATTTGTGGGTGCTTATGTTGTGACTAAGCTTGGGCTCAGTGACACTTTGAACATGGTTTGTGAAAGCTACTGAAGGATTCAACTGAACAGGTATCAATAATACAGCAAGGTCATAGGAAGTTCATATAATCACCCTCTATTACTTGGCACAGAACAAGTATCAAATTCATGGCTCAATCAAAAGATGGTCACATTTGAAAACAAAGAAGGTGTTAATGAATTAAGGTCAAACGGGTTGTAGGGTTCTATTTAGCACTGAACCAGTATTAAATTCATGACCTGACCAAATGGATTGTCAACCTGAAAACAAAATCAGTGATGCCATTACAAGCCATGGGCTTATTGGTCCATAAACACTAGCAGATAATATCATGTGGGAATTAGATTTGGGCTATGGAAAGGGAAATGTCAACTAAATCAAAACTTGTATCTACTACAAACAGCGTTGATACAACAAAACACAAATACAGGTTGTTTGAACTTGCACAAAATGAAAACAATATACTTGCTGGTAAACACCCCCAGAAAACAATACTGGTGGACACTTCTTTTTGTGGTGGGTAATATCTAATTTACTGGCAGTATTAAAATCCAAATAACTGTAGATACAACTACTGTGTAATGAATATCTTCATGAAAGTGATAAACACAGTGCATACCATATATACATTTCTGAATGGGAATAGTAATGAAACTGTAAAAAATATTTGATAAGACAGTATTTATACATGCTGCAAACATAAAGAGTTTGCAATATTACTCTTAGATTTATCAAATTATTTGTATGTCACACTAATAAAACAACCCCTACTCTACAGTGATCAAATTTTCAGTAATACACACTCTACATATAGTGTGTGCAGTTTAATATTTTTCATATTTTATTTATCAGATGTTAACATATCACCTTACGTGATTCTGATTGGTCCAAATAAGGCCATGAAAATCTTGTGCTATGTTCTCTTTAATGATTTGCTAGTATCATGTAAAAATTTTCTTTACCCTGCCTTATGGAACAGTTTCTTTTTACTAATATTATTAATATCTTGGTGGCCATTTTTCAAATTGACTGACAAAAGGGAATTGAGAAAAAAAGTAATGTTTTTCTGAATATGGCGAATTTACCTCACTTGGACTCATTATGCCATGTATTATCATGCACTGAAAAATTGGCGTTAAACTCCAAACAACAACAACAAATAAAATTAAGGGCATTTGTCCACAGATAGCGTGCATGAGGGGAGAGATGGGCGGTAATCCTGTAACAAGGAATTCACCCTAAATAAAAGAATGGTTTAAATGTTAACTTCTAGAATCAAATAATCTCACCTCTGTTCATAGAAGAATATAGACATAAACCAGTCTCTCAATTGACAGAATGTTAAGCCTATCAAACTACAGTATTTTCACACAGAACTAACATACACATTCTGTGTTGAGAAATGATGTTCTCTGATTCAATTGTTCCATTCATTCTGAAGGACAATTACACTTTTAATTCAAATTTGTAAAAGAAAATCTGTTTTTAATTTTATTGGTCATAAAACTGCTCAAAAAATCTACAATAGTTTTGGGACTATTATTTATGCCCAACAAATGAACGGTACAGAGTAAGAATGAACAAAATTATTTTTTCTTCTTTCAATCTAGTTCTATTACAATAAAAAAACTATGTGATAACAGAATCTCAAATGGGTAATGATTTAACATTAAATTTGAAAAGCTGGACATTATTAAACTTGTTTCATAAATTCAATATTAAATCATTACCCATTTGAAATCATATATATATATATATATATATATATATATATATATATATATATATATATATATATATATATATACGGTAATTGCATTTATTTTTATACTGGTCTTGTCTTTATTATTCCTATTTATCTATCTAGTTTGGCTTGTTTATTTTTCTTATGTGCAACTCCAACTCAGTGATAAGAAGTTACCCCTTACAGATGGGTGAGATTGGCAAAGTACACCTTGACTTATACAAGGGTCAAAGTGAAATTATTTTTTTGCAGCTTGAAAAAAAGTTAAAGTTTCATATGACTGATATTTGAGATTATATGGTACATCTTGAGTGGAACTCATTGCAAAATCTCCCTCCTGAACAGCATTTAGAACAAGTCTTGGCACCTCTATAATTAAGACAGCTCAAGTCAATGACTGGCCGATGGGTGCTATTGACCTTAGGTCAATGACTGGCCAATGGGTGCTATTGACCTTAAGTACAAAAAACAGCCTTGAGTCATATGTAACAAAGAGAGCCCTAGACAACCGGGGGTGGGGTACTTTACATGATCTGTAGTCCTCTGAGACAACTTGCAGGATCCATGGATCATTGGGGCAATGTCTTTCCCATTCCACATCAATGTGTCCAAGTCTTCACCCAACTGGGTCACGTGAAAAGGGCTGCATAAGCATAAGTTTTTGCAGAAGAAGGGCTGACATGGTGAGAAACTGGGTGAATGCCATTCCTATTTCCCTGGTACTTGTCAATGACCCTTGGAAATCACAGGTCTGACTGAAAAAAGATCCTTTAAGATTATTTCCCCAAAGTGCATACCCTTGAGGAGTTTTTCCAGTTTTTTTGATCCCTGATCTGAAACAAGGTGAGAGATTTTGGGCAATAAATCTGAGTTAAATCTGTGTCTTAGAGGCACTTCCTCTACATGACCAGTGAAAAGCAGGTTTGAAAACAATGGTTGCAATCTAAGTATGACCTTATGATATTGTTTAAGTAAAGCAGAAGTGGACAGAAAGGCATCTCTTCCTATGTGCTTACTGTGTGTTGTAGACTAAAAATACTGTTATGGCATTGGCAAAGTGTATGTTGAGTTACTCTGCTCAGCTCAAATGTCATCTACAAATACTGACTGCCATGCATGATCAGCAGAGCAGTGGCTATGTTTAGATTGCTGGAATATAAATAACCTTGAATACTAAGTTTAACAAACAGCCTACTGCAGTGATGCTTCATACCAGCTCTTGCATGTCAATGAAAGATTTCAGACCCATGCAAACTGATGAAGGTCTTGACATTCCCAGGCCTGCCATATCTATGTTGATGGTTGTAACTACAGCATGAAAACCAGACAAGTGCATCTTATAGTATAAACCCTGTACAAATATGGATGGAAGCTGTTGATGCAAAAATACAGTGTGATGACTCTGGGGTCTTGAAACTGCCTCTCTAAACGGTGTAATAAGTCTGCAACTTGACCAGACTGAAGTAGCTGTCTGAATATTGTCTGCTTTGCCAAAAGATCAAAGGATGTCAAACTTTGATCAATGTCACTAACAGAGTAGGAGGAGGAAGGCAAGACTCAGACATCAACAACAACAAAGCTTCCTTGACTGATGCACTATAGGGCTATTCTTCTCTATACATTGTGCCAGATCAAGGATGTAAAAGCTTGTGAACATAAGTCCTCATACACTAAATAACTGGCTCAAGTGATAAATGTGATGCAGCTGCTGTAGCACCGCCCCCACCAAGACAGATGGTGATTCAGACTGGGAGTCCAGCCATACTGAGACATTGTAATCTCCAGATGATTGCTGAACGTGTGGTCAATAGTCCAGGTATGGTATTGAGCATTTGAGACTGTACCATTTGCTATAGCCAAACTGGAATAGTAATCCATAACAAACTGTGATGGAGCAAGCTGTCTCCTCTTCCATGTGTGAACCATCAAAAGCCTAACAATGGAGCCAGGCATACGGCAATGGACTGTTGGTATGCTGGGATGGTAGGCCATGCTGGGGCTGTTCAACATGAGTCCATGATGGCATGGACCAAAATGTGTCTATAATGGCACCTGGTTCCATAATGGGAATAGACTGACATGGGTCTGTAATGACACTAGGCCAACATGGTTCCATAATTGCAATGGGTCAATATAGTTCCATAATGGTACTGAATCAGCAATGGGCTCAAGCTGACATGGTACTTACCTAGTTCCATAAAGGTGATGGACCGACATGGGTCTGTGAGCCAGCATAGGTCTATTAAGGCACTATACTGGATAAAAACTATCAAATTTTGAATACCATTTGGAGTGCTATGATGCCTTGATGGGGTACATAATATTGGATTACCTTAAAACTGGTCCCCTCCAGCCGAGTAGAGGCTATGTCAGAGTTGACATTGACCAGTTTTCAAACCACCTCTGGAGTCAAGTTGTTACAGAAAAAAGTCTATACTTTCCTTCATCCTGGTGCCAGGTCCATGGTGTCAGGATGTGGTCAAGGATATTACATCCCTTTGACTGGTCCCCTGCATCAGCTGAAGCCAGAACTGACTGTTATCAATTAACCTCCAACGCCATCGCTGGTCCAGACTGTCAGCCATACCAAGGTGAACTTCGTCCTATAGGCATCATCCAAAAGATGTTCTGATCATGGAGACAAGCTGTGTGTAATTCCTATGGCAATAAGACCCTTGATTTTCTTTTGAACCAGTGAACTTTCAATGCATCTGCCAGCAAAAAGTTGTTTCTCATCCCTCATGATGTGTTCTTTGCCTTCTGATTAGCCCATGTGCATTGTCTGACCAAGACAGCTGTCCATAGATGGTCTGTCCATTTTGTGCAATGTATGAAAAAAATCACACCATATACATTTCAGACATGTAGCATTATTATCAGACAAGTAGGATGATTGTCTTCAGCCAACTTAAAGTGCCTGCACTCCATGCACTTAGCCCTGCCTTTTGTACTGACACTTGTTATAAAGAACAAAATGAAAGCCCAGACAAGAGAAATCAGCCATGGGTCATGTGAACTTACTGTCAAAAGGATCCTTGTGATGAGTACAAATGTCTACAATTATTTCATGAACAATCAACTTAGCCAGAAACTGACATAATTCATATAATAAATTGAGTGCAAGTTACTGAAAATATGGCAGGTAAACACCAACATGTATATCACACAATGAAAGAACTCTAATAAGGTGTGAATATTCATCTCAGACAGAATAAAGCAAGAAATGGACAGAAATATAGGTGCAGTGAACTTCCCTGTGTGAGAATACTCCTCAAAATCTCTCTGAACAGGAAAAAGGCACAATCATAATGCAAGTTTGGTCATGTCTACAAAAGAAGATGCTTTCTAAATTCAATGAAAGTTTTAACTGATGTATTATTGATGGGATTCAAGGCCAATCCCTCTATCCAAGTGATGTATTGATGGGATTCATGGCCAATCCCTCTATCCAAGTGATGCATTGATGGGATTCAAGGCCAATCCCTCTATCCAAGTGATGTATCGATGGGATTCAAGGCCAATCCCTCTATCCAAGTGGAGATAACTCCTTTCCAATTGCCACCAATGTAGGTGGACAAGTTTTAGATTTATGCTTATAACAACCTGCTTGGAAGGGCTGGGTTTGTGGAAAGAAAAAAAAATATGGTAAATATATGCCCCATCTTAGTGCCTGAAATGATCTTAACACAAAACTTAACTAAGGTTTGATGGACAGATATACAGCCAGATAGCCAAGGGTAACACTACATGCTCCTACCACTGACATGGTAGGGCATAAAAATGAATAAGATGACAATGAACCATTAAAAGACATGTATACATCTATTACACAATGTTCACATGAAATCACATCAGGGCAGATTGCATTTTTCTTGCGGTATCCTGGTTGCAATAAAATGCTATTCAGAAAAAACAGAATTGATTTTAGAAAAAGGATACAAGACTGTCCAACATGAAGCTGGAGAGACAAAGTTTATAAAAGGGATATGTTCTTTCAAAAGGTAATTCACTGACCAAACTACATGAATATGGTAATGAGTTGCTGAATTATGATGCTACAACAAACATGAAAAAATGGACAGAGGAAATGATGGATGAAAAAACTGATTGTTATAGGGCTTCTGTGTTGTAATATAGGCCACTATAAAACTTAGTTCAAGACAGAAAGCATGATGTGAAAATGTTTGTTAAAAAACTTCTGAATTTACTGACTCTGACTGGAAAGTTGTACTTACCAGGATCTGTTCCCTGGTTGGTAATCTGATGTACTGTTGCAGTGTCCTGAATCTGGCAGATCACCCGAGTTGGGTTAGTTAATTCCACATCACAAACATGGCCACCAATTATGATTTCCACATCTGAGGAGTCCATGCCAAACCCACTTCCTGTTACAGTGATTTTTGTCCCTCCCAATAATGAACCCTTGGTTGGGTAGACATTGGTCACATCCAGTTGCACATTTACTGCAGGCACAGCACCACTATTAAAGAGCAAAATAGTAATAGGACAAAGAGACATGTGTAAAGTACTAAAGTGAAATGTATCAGACAATATATATTATTTAAAACTTGATTGTGCTGATATGTTGGAAAAAAAAGAGGAATGGGGGCAAGGCAAACACCACTAACATGGATCATCAAATAGTGAAAAATATTAGTCAAATGTTTTCTTGTCAATTACTCAAAAAGTAGTTAATTTCAGTTTAAATCAAAAGACCAGTTAGTCATTCTATTAAACAAAACTTCTAATTTTATATTTTAAACAATATGATCCAGTAATGTACAAGTGAGCATATATAAGATGGTACCATTTGAATTTTGTTTTCTCAATCAAAAAAATGACGAACTTGTCAACAATCCTTGACTTCTACTACCAGCAATTTATTTCGTCCTCAACATATCACAGTGAAGTCAACAAACCTCACAACAATGAAATCAGACTATGTTCTTTAAAACAGCTGTGAAGTTAATGAGCAGACCTCAAAAGAAACCCATTTTCATTTTCATATTTCAATGTGTATTAAAGAACAGAAAAAAAGGTAAAGTATTGATCACTGACCTTGACTTTGAAGATAAAACCTTGATTGTAATACCAGAAATGCAATCCAAATGACAAGCTTAAGTGTACCATGCTAAATCCATGTACCTCAGAAGCTTTTATGATACAATGCAGAAACAAAAGAAACCTTAAAATGATATGTGACTTGGATCTTAAGGACAAAGCCCCAATAAGCAAAACAGTAAACATTGTTTTATAACCTTTCACAGGGGACTGGGATTTTCAGAACATCATAACTAATTCATCATTTATATTTCAAAATGTTTATGCACTTGTCCATTTCCAATGTTTGGTCATGGATGACATGTCACAAGTTGCAGATGAATGATAAAACTGAAGTCATCCTGATCACCATGCAAAGACTTTCTCATTCACATCCTTTACCTCAAACAATATGTATCAGCAATAACAGCATTAAATTTACACAGTACAAAACCTAGGTGTCACTCTCGACAGTATGTTCTCATTTCACCAACTTGTAATGAACAAATGCAGGGCTGAATATCTGGAGCTGAGACACATCAGCTCCATTTGCAATTTTCTTTTGGTTGGTGCCACTAAAACACTTGTGTGTTCTTTTGTACTTTTAACAATGGTCTATTATAATTAACTTCTATCTGGTTCATCTCTCTACTACAGAAACTTCAAAAAGTTCACAACACGGCTGCTCGGATCATCCTTAGAATACAAAGAACTAAGCACACTTCCCCCCTTCTCTGTAACCTTAACTGGGCTACCCGTTCATTTCCGAATCAAACACAAAATCTGTTCATTATCCTACATTTCACTGACCGGCTCCAGTCCAAAATACCTATCTGACCTCACACATCTAGAAATTTATGCTCCTCTTCAGACACTTTATTCTCACTGTTCCCACTCTTAAAACAAAAACCATATGGACAAATTCCTTTGCATACCAGGGCCCAGCTACAATAATGAATTGCCCATAGATCATAAACACAAGGATACTGTGATCTCATTCAAGAGTGCTCTAAAAACTTGCCTATTTCAACTACAAAAACAGATATAAAGACATAATAATGCTTACTTCTTTAATTATTGTCATTATGTTTTGTTTTGCAATTTTCATAGTATTACGTTTTGCAATCTTGTCATTGTATATGTTTATATGTGTTATCTAATACTGTAAAGTGCTTATAGCTTCTAAAGATAAGGCACTGTACTAAGTCCACATTATTATTATTACTATTATGTTGGATATCCATGTTGTATATGACTTTGAAAGGTATTATTATTGTGATTATTGTCAAAACTCATATGTAATGGTGATAAAATTTTCAAACAACATACATTTCTATAAATACACTCTTATGTGCAAATGTCTTTGTTGAATAATTTAACTAAAAAATTTAGTCCTTTATTTATCTGGATGGAAAAAAAATTGTCAGTAGTCATGTGTATTTTATTAAGCTGTACTCAATTAGTAAACATATGGGTATAGAACGATATTTCTAAACTAATCAATCCAAAATAAAAAATAAAAACAATTCTTTTCATCCTTTAATTGCACTATACCAGTAATCTGTGATTCTAAAGTGACAATTATGAATGAGTTGTTACTATCATACATTTGTTGCTTGGTGCCTTTGTTTGGCCTTCATTATTTACCTATCATGAATTACTTGTATTTATCACACCTTTTGTTGCAAAACCATGGTTATGATGCACATGTATGCAAAGATTCATCTCTTAATCCCAAAAGCTTTAAAATTACCAAGTGGAAGGGAAATTGTATTGAAACAAAAACTGTTGAGTCATGGCCCTGATCTTAAAGACAGCACCGTTAATGTGGTACATACAAAATCATCTAGTGATGATGCATACATATAAATGTTTTATTCATTATTCTCAAATGACATTAAAGTTACAGACTGGGAAAGAGAATGTTTTGGAGATATAGATGGACTGACAGACAAAGAGAAATGTAGATACATGCCCCCTCTTCTCATCAAAAAGGTGCAGAACAATTATATATATCTGATGTACAATTTACAAGTAATTGAAGCTACTAAACAAGATAATTGATCCTATAAAACATATACAATGCACTAAAGGTGAGCACATTATACAGCATTCATATAAAGAAAGTAGTGAACCTACATAAGGCATTACTGAGGAGTATATGAAAGTACATTGCTTTAAAGAAGAGTAGTACTGAATGATATAAAATCTTACAAATGATTAGAGTCAGCTGACTGTACAGAGTGTGGAAGTGAAATCCATAATCTGGATCCAGAAAAAGCAAAATGCAAAATGATTCTTATAAGATTTAGAATTCTTGTCAGGTAAATAAAAATTGTTGTTGGAGAAGGATCTAAGTTCATAAATAAAATTACTTGCAAAATAATCACGAGCTAACCCTGGGAGGGATTTGTAGACCAGTGATCTCTTTTGAAGCTGAGTTCCAGTACATATGGGGAAAAGATCTAATTTATTTAACAGTTTACCTGATAACAAGGCTTCTCTTACAATATATTAAAAACTGATTTAGGATGAGTGTAAAGACAATTGGATATATCTTTGAAATCTCAGACCTCAACCAAATGAACCTGATCTTAAAATTACTTTTAACATACTTGTTATCTATTGCAAATCCATTTCCTCCAACGTTGAGTTTAATGGACTGGGAACCAGGACTGAGTCCTGAGTATGAGGCTGTCACATGTGTGTTATTGTAGGCTATAATGGAGGCCACCACATCTCCTATGAAGAGGACAGCTGAACCATTTGCAAAAGATCCAAATCCCGACCCAGAAATCAGAATGGTGCCATCTGAAATTATCAACAACATGCATACAGGTAATTACAACTTTATAATTACAGTTTTTGGATGATGAATATTACAACTGTTCCTAATGCACAATATTTTAAATTTTCTCAACATCATCTTGACAAAAAAAATTCATCTAATTGTTACCATACAGAACAGTGACGGCTATCACTGTCTTATAATTTAGAAGAATCTCCATAGCTGGAATAGGGATTGGGTCACAAAGTTCACTCAAGATCAGCAGTATTTTTTTATTTTTGTCAAAAACTACAATTCCTGTTTTGATCAAACCTTAAACTGCAGTATTTTCCAATATAATGGCCAGTAAAAGATATCACAGCCATCATGAGAATAATTACATGCTGTGAGTCTAAGCTGATTTTCCATTGACTCTGGCTCTAAAATGGTGATCACTTCGGAGTCAATTCCAATTCCTGGGGTTTGTCCCCATTGATGGAAACAATAAATATGTCATAGGATGTACATTATCAACTCATCCAATACCAATGTGATCAGTCATCTGTTATTCTTGCAGATTATTTGTAAGGAGACACAGTCCTACTAAGCCAAGATTTTGTAGACTTTGCAAATAGATTATGTGGCTGATTTTAGTCAGGCATGACATATTTATTACTCAAAATATGCCCCAATAATGAAAAATAACCACCAGTATCAGATTAATTACCATCAATTTTAATAAACTGTTTGTGGGATCCACAATATGAGTAAATGTGTCAATTAAAGACATAAATGTAAACTAAACATTTTAAATAGATTATGTAGCTCATCTAATTTCGGCATGACGTGTTTATTACTCATAATATGCCTTATCAACCAGTATCAGATTTTTTTCCATCATCTAGAATAAATCTATGAGATACAGAACATAAGTCAATGTGACATAAATATAAATCTACAGGGGTAAACAATCTGCCTTACTCTGAACTCCCAGGGTTGATGGTTTCACACTGGTGATTGTTGCTGTCTGGTGGGAACTGTATGTGAAGTTAGGAGAGATCAGGGTTTTTCCATCTTGAGACACAATCACTGACACTGTCTGGGCTGTAGCCTGGGGATAAAAGAGACTACCTCTTTTAAAATTTAAAATCATGATAATCTAAGACTGATAGACTAGATTTTAACAATTTTACAGTCTTGAACTTAAATATTAATTACATCTGTACTTGACTCAGGATTTGTCTGACTATAGATATCAAACAATCAAGTAAATGATGTCAAAATGGATCCTATTTTTACTGGCTGTTCAAATGAAAGAGTTCATAAGCTTCATATATGGATAGTGATGTTCATTCCTTTTATTATTTTTCTTTTTTGTTATATTATATGTTATCTTATATTTCAATGTACTGAAAAATGAATATAAAAATGATTTGTTTGATACCTTATTCAGAATCTGGTGTCTTACCATGAAATTGATTTCTCTGTACAAACCATCATTTAAACTCAGACCAGAGATCTGGCACGAGTGCTATCAAGGTGTTTTGTACATGGAAAGCTAAAGCACTTGGAGCGACTGATAGTAACTACCCACAGTACCTCAATAAGAACAAATGAATTTTAATTATCTTACAAATAAGCTGAGATAATAATTTGCTTGAGTTCATTCAGCAAGTGGTGGAATAGGTATGGTTGTGATAGTGTGATAACAGGAATCTTGCATGATACTGTTTCAAAAACAAATTTTTAAGGCCATAAAGAAAGAAGTAATGTATCCATATGCAGTCGTGTAGTTATCATCACTTTTTAGTTTTTGCACATCAAAAATGGATCTCACTGATCTATAAACCTCTATGGATGGCACCAATAAACAGAAACAATGCAAAAATGACTTAAAACAGGCACTCACAAATTTGGAATAGGCTGAACTGGGATCTTAAATAAAGATAAATATGGTACTTACAGATGCAGGAGTAAGACAGACAATCTGGGTTGAATTAATAAACATGATGATGCAGGCCTCAGTTCCTACTTTAACAACAGCATCTTCATCAAATCCATAACCAGACAGCATTAAGGCAGTACCACCTGTACAGATCAAATGATTAATACAGCAGAGGGCAAAAGAAAAAAAACCAAAACAACAGGCACATAAAATAATTAATAAAATAATTCAATCAGATGAAGAAAATTTAATAATGAAACACTAAATTTGTTGTGCGATCAGATATGACACTGGTAACCTGAAGTTATACCTTACACCTGCATATGAGGACAAGACCTCAGCTTTCTAACCAAAATTAAAGTGGCCTAGTTTAAATTTCTAGATTCTTCGCCACGTTTATATGACAAATACGGACAATGAAATAGTTTCTAGAATTGTCTCTGAATATATCTGACATGTCCAATGACACTGCCAGTCCTTACTCAAAATATTTAACTACTGTTAGGAAAATTTTCTTTTCATAATGCAGCAGATGAAGCACTTGATAACAACTGAATAAAAGTCCCGCGTTTCAATATTGCAGCAGCTAAGGTTAATAACTTGTGATGGCTTCTAACTTAAAAATAACACAATGTTCTAATGTAATGATTCAGGATTGAAAAGAAGAAAGTTTACTTTCTTAGTCTGAATGAGAAAACAATTAGATTTCTATTAAAACTTGTCATCCCTATCATTTGCAATAAATTCAGACTAGAAGTTTGCAAGAAAGCAATGCTATCCCCACACATTTCACACTTATCCCTAGACACTCCCACATTACACATAAAAATAGACATAATAGAATTCAAGTACACGTAATGCACATACACTTGTGTCTCCACTTCTTAGCTCTGCCCTATCCCATGAAATTGTTATGCACATTAACAGATAATCCCTTCTCATATCCCAGTCTGAAGAAATTATTCTGCAGGAAGTAGGAATTGCAAAAAATGTATGATGCATGCAAGTCCAGTTAAAAAAATGATAACAAAATTCACACATTCCTTTCAAAAAGTGTGGGCATAAATCTCCAAACTTGGCAAATTTACCTCCCAAGCTTCCAGATGTAGGACTTATGTTCTTGATTCCAGTTGTGTAATTAAACACAACATCACCTCCTATAGGATGACGGGCTCTGCCTTTACCACGCACTATTACCACAACCTTGAGTCTTCCCATATGACCATTACCAACAACGCAGGTAATAGAAGTGTTTGTGGCAATGGTGACGGTACACTCCGTATCACCTATTAGAACGTAATTATTAGAGGCCATGGTGCCATCAAATCCTGTCCCTGTGATAGTGACGACAGTCCCATGTGCAAGAGCACCTGTGTAATAAAGACAAATATTAAATCCAATATGAGCAAATCTTTAAAAATGTTGAAAAATTTTAAAATCCAAATATTTTTCAGGTATTGCATTCCTTTGTTTGATTCTTACCATATGTATCATCCAGGATCACTAAAGATGAAAATAAAAATTAATGCATAGAAAACAAGGGGCCAAATGGGCCTAGAATAAAACACCTGGCTGACATCCACCTAAAAGCCAAATACAAGAGCAGTTGGAGAAGAAATCTGGGTCAGTAGAACACTTTCTGTAAAAATTTCTTCCAAAGCAATTGCATTGTATATTATGAAACAATTGTTTGAAGGGTTCTCGAATTTTCTAATTTATCCATATTTGATGGTACACAAGTGTCATTTGTCCAGACCCTATACCAGCACGCTTCATGTCCAAGGTGTCCAAATTTTGTTAACAGGTATTTTGAGATAAAGTTGTGTAAAATTAATGTTATTCTACTTTTAGAAGTGGATTGGCATCATTTGTACAAGCCTGACAACCTTCGTTGCTGGGCTGCTTTCTGTTAAATTTGGTATAATTCATCAAAGCAGTTTATGAGAACAAGTCATTTTCTGGTAAATGTTTTTCTATTTTTAGTAACAGCAGCCACATTTGATTACAGATTGGCACAAATTGCATAAATCTGAAATCTACTCATGCCAAGATGGTCTAGTGGTTTTTGAATTTAATACAGCAATTGCTGATAGATGCACAATGCATGATAAATAAAGTATAATGCACAATGGATACAATGCCATACAATAAGCTCACTTGATCTTATGGACTATTAAGTTAATAAGTTTGTTTTCACCATACCAAACATTTTATGGAAAGTTCTGAAAATTGAAATATTGTGATGCAAAATTAATTCAGTCTCCATTTATCCAAATGTTTTGGCATCCAATGGCAATTTCTTGGAAAACATTTCTTCTATTAGCCTTTGAAAGAGTCAATAATTCCAATTCTTTTTTAAACCATCAGATGGGGTGTGGTAAAAAAAATGGGAAGATTTTATATGGTTTCAAATGCAAATCACTGACTCCAAGATGAACAGTAAGATAAAAGACTAAAAGGTACTAAAAACACAGTAATGTGGTACTTACCATTATTGGGGCTGATAGCAGTGACAGTAGGAGTGACCTCAGAGCTCCACTGAAAGCAGCAGTCTCCTATGCATTTGTTTGGGATGTCATTAATGTAAACCAATGCCTAAAAAAATTTGTAATAATAATAACTAGAGCAATAGCAACAGTTCACCATCACAAATCCCCATGCTTTTCACAGCACATTCCAATTCCCCATCCTTACCAGTTCACCCCAAGACTCATCCTCAGACAGTGAACCAAGGGTAATAGTGCACATTCTTTCATATATATGAACAAGTCTTTCTGCTATTACTACATATAAAAAGATTGGTCATAAAATATTTTACACTACACATATGACTGATGAAAACATGCCCCCACCCCACTATGAATCCAAGCTGGGAAGCCAAGGATGTCATTCCACTAGCAGATGTTTACTTAAAGGGCAATATAACAACAAAAAAGCATATTTCTACACAGCAGTTTGGAAGGAAATATGGTAATGGACAGAAAGACAGATGGACAGATAGATGAACAGAGGATATTACAATAAATGTTCTGATACCTCCAAGTATGGCACAGTTCAAATGCTCAATAAACATCATCTCATCTCAATGCCTCAATCTATATGTTAGGCTTATAGCTAACAACTATTTATATGCAAGACACTTATAAATGTGTGAGCCATACCTCACACAACTTACAAATGTTTCATTAGCTGTATGTCTTTTACCTCTTAGTATAACAAAGTTTGCACAAAATTTCTTAAAATGTACATAACATACAATAATCAAAGTAATGGATGCATGTACGTAGAAACATTTGACAGAATATGAGCTCAGTGGTGGCTATGTGATGCAGGTAAGTTCATAAAATGTACAAATATACTGCACAAAAATTTGGAAGAAAAACACTTAGAATTAAGTGTAAACATTAAATATAACAAGATAAAATGTAAAGATGTTAAAATTCTGAACAATTACGCCACTAACCAAACAGATTATAAACTCAACTCACTGCTTCAATCTATATCTTTGGTGCACAGCTGACAACTATTTAAATGTAAGACACTTGTAGTGTGAATGGCATACCTCATGCAATTTGCATTTGTTTCATCTGCTATACATCTTTTACCTCTTATTATGACAGGCTTTGGTTTTAGTAGAACATGTCTTTGATGAATACATCTGACAACTTAGTGAGAATCACCAAGGATTGTTATGTCAAGCTTTTTACATATATGCACTTAATGAAGCAAAGACTGCAACCTTCATTGCCAGGAGATCTATGTGAAAGAAACCCTCCTCCAGACTCCAATTGGCACTGATCACAGCAAAGTGAGTCAAAAGGTGGGCATGCGTGCATATGTCAGTACAGACCAAAACATCCACTTGGGTGGTCTCCACAGGCGATTGGAAAAAGGGCTCTATAGAGCTAACAGAGCCACATGTAAAGGCACATATAACGCTGGCCAATATGAAAAAGGTCAGTGGCCACATTAAAATGTATGTGGAACTGTAAAAAGTATCTTGCAGAAGTCCACATCTTGGAGACCAACTCAGTGGTTTGCATGCAAAACACTTTGAGAGAAGGTGAACTAAAATGTAAGAATTCAGAAACTCCATGCCAAAATGAACAAAATGCTGAGAGGAAGACAGCTATAACTTTATAAGAAAGCCCAGATGAGAGAAGGGAAAGTAAACTATTCATATAATGAATCAAAATCAAACTTACTACATGGTTTTCTTTATGATGTCATCCAGGAATGTTACACATTCTAACATGTTCTTGAAGAGGACCTGAAGTGATGATGTGAGTGATGATGCAGCCAAATACCTTGATGAATGTCCATGGACTGAAGTTGAGTACAAATGGGAGTGTTTAAAATTGATACACATTCCCTTGAAACATGAAATGAAGGAACCTGTATGAAAATAGGTGAGTCCATCAAGATGAGACAGGCCAACTCATCCCTCTTTAATTGAAAGTCATACTAAAGTATGTCTTCTCTACCTAGTAACTTGTACACAGTTATCAACTTGCTGAACTCAAATTGATCACTGGCAACTGCTTTCTTTCACTTTTGGCACCAGGAAAAGTTGTGAATAAAAACAAAAGACTATGCCCACTTGCTGCACAGTATGGGTCTCTTTCTTAAAAATTTGTATCCTCTTGGCATCCCTATCGTAGAAGGAGCAAATAATAGTGTAACAACAGAATTCAAACTAAATTCGTAGCCCCTCTGAATCAATCACTCATTCATTGCCTGTACAGGTCAACCCAAGCATGCTGAAAATGAAGAAGCCTTATGCCAAATGGGTGGGCAGAAGGAGGAAAGTCACTAATGTTTATTCTGAGGCCAGGGGAAAGAGAAACTTAGCTTCTTCTCTCCTTTATTTTACTGTTTTCTGTACTACGATGATTGCTGCCATCTAAATTAATATCATGGGTACAACAACTACTGTTGATTGGAGTTTGTCCACGTCTCCATCTGTCAATAGGTGTCCCAGTTTTTTGGATGAGTCGTACACTGATGAAAAGATGGAGGAGATGAATGGGAGAGGCAATTCCTATGCTGTCTGCTTCCTCCCAATCTCATCATGGCCTCCAAATATAGAGGAGAATTAAAAGAAACGATATTGGAACAATGAAATGATGAGATTTGAGTGAAAACAAGCACTGAAAATTATGTTGTCTCACCAAAATAAAAACTGCATGAGGCAGGCAGTGTGTTTGCCAAGCTGTAGTCAGCTGCTCTTTTAATGAATTTAGCAATGTGGCACGATGATTCTAAATCATAATCATTACCTGCCTTGCCTGCAGGTCCAAAAGTAGCAAGCAAGGAGGACATTACCACTATATTTCTCACTAACTTTGAGGTTGCCCGGAACAGTCAATGATAGAACTGTTTTGTATCTTCTTGGACACATGAATGGTAATCTCCATCATCTTGAGCAGATGGAAGGAGGGATACCTCGACTCAGACTGCCGAACTTGAATACAGCATTTGCCAGGAGATGAGATGTGTTGATCTCTTTTAGAAAACTTATGTCAGTCCTCTGCACGGCAAGATCTGGGTTAGGAACTTGATTGAATTGATGCATGCACGCGTGCGCGCGCGTGCACACACACACACACACACACATGGTTATCCCCATTCAGCAGGTCTTCCATGTCTCCATAAATCATTCAAGGCAGAAGGAATGATGTAGAGTTGTCGAAAGATGTGTACTCGTATGCACAGGATATGCAGTATATTGCATACTCGTTGCCTGAACTGGTGGATGGGCAATCAGTGGACTTTGGGTCAGATCTGTCAAACAAATCCCCTCCAACAAACATGCACCGGCACTGTCAGGATTGAAGAAAGCATACTTTGTGTTAGAAACATCTAATGAATGCCTTCTGATACTCCGAATTTCTTGCACTCAGAGACTGCTCCTGTGGCTAAGTGGCTAGATAGTCCACCTCTGATGCGTGAGGTCACAGGTTCGAACCCCAGTCAAGCCATATCAAAAATGGTACTAGCAGCTGCCTCACTTGGCACTCGAATATTAAGTGGTTATTGTTAGGACTGGTTGGTCTGGTGTCAGGACTGGGTGGGACATGAGCCACGTGTCTGCAGCATGATGCCCCAGTGCTAGACATCACTATAAATTGCCTCACTTCAGATATTGTAGTGATATGACTAAGACTGTTAAAGCCACATTAAGAACACACACACACACACACACACACACACACACACACACACACACACACACACACACACACACACACACACACACACACACACACACACACTTGCATTCAGTGCATCTAGTTGACATTATGCACGTTCGATGACAATGAAATATATCTAAGCAATGGACAAAGGTACACTATAAATAAAAAGGCACTGAAATATGTCTAATACTATCTGCAGAAAAATCAACTGTGCTGCTTTAAAAGAATAGTACTTGATGATTATGGTAAAATGTAGACAATAAGGAAAATTACTGATGAAACAATACAACAATTAAGTTATCAATGCTTAAAGCAATGCAAAATTAATAAAATAATACCAACTTTGCAGATATATAAATCATATTTGAGCATAAAACCAAGAGATTCTGGAGGGTTTTCAATACAATGCTGCCAGTAACTTGAGGGCCTGATGTTCAGTGGTTGAGTGTCAGGCTTGTAACCGAATGTGTGTGGATCTGAATTTTAGGATTGGATAAGCCTGGCATGGCTACCCTGTTGTGCCCTTTGCCCCGGCTTAACTACCCTGATGTGAACTTGTCCTGGCTTGACTACTCTGGTGTGAACCTGTCCTGCATTGGCTACCCTAGTGTATGCCCTTGCACTGGCTTGACTACCCTGGTGTGAACTTGTCGTGGCTTGACTACTCTGGTGTGAACTTGTCCTGCATTGGCTACCCTAGTGTGCCCTTGCCCTGGCTTGACTACCCTGGTGTGAACTTGTCCTGGTTTGGCTACCCTGGTGTGAATTTGTCCTGGCTCAACTACCCTGGTGTGCCCTTTGGCAAAGCACTTTAGTCAAATTGCCTCAACACTAAATAACCTACTTGTATGACTGTGCCATAAAATACTAAAAAACCCGAAACAAAACTGGTATAAAGTAACCACATAGTGATGGCAAGAGAGGGGTGTAATAAAAACAATAATTTGGGAGAGTCTCTTTCCATACATACCATCCAGATCCTACATTATATATAGATTTAAAAGACAAACACTTCTGCTGTCTATCCAGGAAGGTAGGATACAGGCCTGTAGCTAGCAATGTTAACTTGTAAACTTAATATGACTGAATAATATATCTGACAGTAATTTATTAAAGGTTTTCTCCAAGTCTGACCTTTATGCCAGTGGTTTCTAAGGGTTGCATTACCATCAGCAAGTAATCATAACTGTTCATAACATTTTTAAAATGTACTAAGGACACACATAACAAATTTGACAAATAATTAGGTATGACAAATACATACAAAAGTTTTGTCAGCAAAGGATTCTTTCTTAGTATAATTATGTGACAGACAAAAATATCTTGGATATATCACTTGATCAGGATTTATAACATAATCATAAATTTTGGACATTGATAAACACTGCATGCATACAAATTTATATCTGAGATCTAGATTCATGTGGATCCACAGTGGTTGAGTAAATGTGATACTGCTGAAATGTCAATATTTTTATGAGATTTGTCTGCAATACAGGTGCACAGAATACATTACTTTATAAAATCTTTGTTAGTATCTGGGATATTCCCAGTTTTCTGTCACATTTTGTCCTTATTTAGAGATGAATCAGCAAATTTTCTTGATGATTAGAGAAATATCATATGTATGAAAATGCCTACAGTTCTGTACTTTTTCTATCATTAAGAGTACTTAAATATACATTTTATATATGTACACCCTAGATAAAATAGTCATGTTTCCAGAAAATTTGCTCAAGAAAGATAAACATCTAACTCCTTTATCACAAAATCATTGTAAAACAGTTTTCATTTGGGGATATATCAGAGACTTACCAATGACTATGTTATCTTGGAATAAAAGTTGGTATCTTTCCTAGAGAATAGCTGCTTACAAACATAGCTTGTCATTACGACTACCCAATTTTCAGCCTTTCACTGTCTCTTGAAACAGCTGACTCAACAGTCCAAAAGCTGATCAAACCAACAACGTAACAGATATTTTATAATTTGATAGTGACAATGTTGCAATTTGTAATAAAAGAAGGTTTTTAACCTGGTTGCTAATGAGAACACCGACTTTTGTTTCTAACCTAGAAACATATATTTGTATTACAAAAAATTAATGTAATTGTGATTTCATTTATGGCGATGTACCTGTGGACAGGTGTGAGGTGTACGCAGCATGTCTCCTGGGATAGGATCATACCATGCACCTCCATCCAAGTCTGTTGACACCACAAGGGACTGATTCTTGCCACTCAACTGTGATGCATCAACCTGCACACAAAATTACAATATCACAAACAGAGTATAGACTATTAATTCAGTTCCTATAAACCAGTGGTTCCCAACCTTTGTTTGTTGCAACATTAAATTGACAACAGGATCTCCCATCACTCAGGCTTATTATGCAAGTTCTTCTG
The DNA here is from genome assembly GCA_016617855.1 of Megalonaias nervosa. NCBI lineage: Eukaryota > Metazoa > Mollusca > Bivalvia > Unionida > Unionidae > Megalonaias > Megalonaias nervosa. The sequence goes on along the minus strand of JAECUM010027154.1, from coordinate 22,974 downwards.
ATGACCCTTTGCAACCCGATGAGGACTCCCTGCAACCCGATGAGGACTCCCTGCAACCTGACTTGGGTCACAACCTGAGGTTGGGAACTGCTGTTATAGACTGCAATAGCTTGGCCAAATTACTATACTTTTTTGGCAAGACTGGCAATCATACTTACTTCCTGTGAATTATATATCCATGAAGAAACTTTTAATAAGATGAGAATGACATGATGTGCAGCTCTGTTTGGTGACCACTATCAAAATCCAACCAATTGGTCTGTCATGATAGACTACATGGTGTTTTGGTAGATAATAACCTATCATGGGCTGAACATATCAAACATATCAGTAAAAAAGACAATTCAAGTTTATGGCTTCTCAGTAGGATAAGACATTTTCTCCCTGAAAGGCACAGAAAACTATTTTAAAACAGTTACATACAACCCTATTTAGACTACTGTAATAAAATGATAAAAACATGGCAAAGCTGGCACATCTTCAAAAAAGAGCATTTGGGCTAATATCAATCTAGAAAGAAAGCAAGGAAAATTTAGCTGGTAAGTTAAAAATACTACCTATTAAAGACCAAATCTGTTTGAGAAAAGCCAAATTAATGTAGAGGATATCCAATAATAGTGCTCCTGAATATTTACAATTACTATTCCAGTATAGGCTACCTGGTAATACTCTCCACCTGCGATCCATGTCCACCAAACAGTATAAAAATTCCCAAACCAAATAAGGAATTATTTTAAAAAAGGTTTCCAATACTCTGGAACTTTACTCTGGAATAGTATTCCAGTTGAGATTAGAAATGCCCACTCTATTTCCTTCTTCCAAACCCAATATATCCAGTGGCTTCATAAGTAAATTCCTTTGTATGAGGGCCTAAAGGTAGATTAGTTCTTACCTAATTCTGTTACCCTCTTAAAATAAAGTCATAATTATTATTATTATTATTATTATTATTATTATTATTATTATTATTATTATTAACTTGGTGAGATCACCCTGTGCTATTTATATCTAGCAGTGCCTGTGAAGTGACAGCAACAAAATGAAAATAATGTCAGCTTCAAGCAAACTGATGCATACAATCAGCCCATACATCAGCCTGCTGTGAACAAGAGGACCAACTGTGCCTTATATCACTCACCTGCATAAATGACAAATTCAAGCTTGTGAATACAAATTCATACACACTGTGGAGTGGAAAGAAAAGTTGGGAGCACCTGGAAAAAATATGCATTTCTGGTTTCATGCTAACGAAATTGTTTTGGCAGGAAGAAAAAGAATTTAAAAACTAATTTTTCCCTCTCTATTTACTAAAAGTGAATCAAGGTTGCACAACAGGAATTTTATTCCTTTGAGAATAGACCTTGTTAATATTATTCAACAACATGGTGTTTTATGAAAGTCAAATATACACTCTCGATATTATTACTTAATAATTTGTGTTTGTCTCATACAACTAGCTGTAACTTTGAACCAACCATGATTAGCAAATAGCATACAAAGGAAACCATTACTGATTCATGCTTTTCAGACTATATCCAGGAGAAATAAATGATGCCAAATACTGCTTCCTTTAATTAAAATGAAATTCATTCTGCTCACAATGTTCAGAAAATCTGCAATTTGTTTTATAGTTGGTTTAGTTGGTTGTTTTCTTAGTTCTGTTTCATGGTCAGAAAATTTATATGGTTGGCATCTGGAGGTTTGATATGCTTACATTTATAACAATAATTTTGATTTGGAAGTGGTTCAGAAGAAGTATATATTGAGTCATTGTCGTTAATAAACCAAATATACCAAAATGTAAATCTAAATTAATGTATGACTGGTAACATGTAGCATATGAAATATCATAGTAAAAGCAATACCATTTTAAGGTGTTTGGTGACTTTAAGTTTTGATGGGGAATAGGCTGTTTAACTTAATTTATAGATCAAATATTAGTTTTTATATTTATGATTTTTCTTTTTTTTTTCTTTCTTATGCTGTTTTGTTAACTTTTATATATTTTTATTGGCTTTAAATCACATATAAATCAATAATAGTTATTATTACTAATTTATATTATTTTTTATACTGAAATTCATTGCAAAATTATTTGTATTTAAATTTTAAATATTTTCCAATGGGAATAATTCTCATCATGACTTAAAAAAACCCTGCATTTCTCAATACAGGTGATGATCATAAAATGCAAATTTGAATTACATGCTTTCATCTTAACACCACTTATAATGAATAAATGACATTCAATCTGTGCCACAATGGTCATTTTTATGACACCACTGGCATCATGTGCTGTGACTCACATGCAGCTCACATACATGCATTCATGTCCATCTCAGTGGTCACCATGAAAATTATGCATAAATAATAATTACTTGAAAACTTAGAGGTGTAATTTGCCAAAGAACTTCCTTAATTTACAGGTATCCTATGGGAAAAAATTGCTTTCAATTTATGCCAGTTTTAATTTACACTATAACCTCAGGAACATATCTATTATGTAAACAAAGCATCATAGGCACCTTTCTTGCTTTAATATGCAAATTGCAATTTTTGGCCTTCAAAATAGGAACATGGTCAACCAAACTCATGCAAGATTTTCTCATTAATATGCATGGACCTCTCATTATCTAATCCATCCAAGATCTTGATAATGTAACCTCATGTTTCATGTTTTATGACAATCAGATCTGAAATATGGCTTCAACAGTGTAACAAGCCTAGTAAATCAGATCCTAGATCACCTAATTAGTATGTATGTATTTATATGTTTATATGCATGTATTTTGCTCATTCTCAAAATTGACAAATTTTAATATGATAAAATGATATTATGCATGGCTCTTTTTGGAGAAAAAGTCATGTAGGTGATCACTATCAAAATCTGACCTGGTGTGATCACCCTGTACTATTTACATCTAGCAGTGCCTGTGAAGTGACAGCAATAAAATAATAATATTTAATTTGTGCTACTATGGTCATTTATATGCCATCAATGGCACCCTATGCTGTGACTCACTGGCAGCTAACATACATGCATGCATGTCAACCTTATTGGTCGCCATCAAAATTATGCATAAATAATCATTACTTGAAAACTTGGAGGTATAATCTGCCAAAAAACTTTGGAATCCTTAAGTTACAAGTATTCTACCCCTGCAGGTGTACATGAAGCAACCCCAAGTCCCTTGAAGAACCAAAACCGAAGGAAAAAGGTTACCATGTAAAGATTTGGAATAAACAAATGCATAAGGTAACATCATTAGAGATAATTATTGTAGAGGCCAGGCCTCATTTGCGGTTTAAAAACACTGCAACAGGCAAATTTTCTCTGGTGTTTGGCACATGTCTGATCACATCAACGTCCTTAAACAAGATGATCTGTGCTTGGTTTGCACATAACATACCAAGGACAAGGCGAGTTGCATGAGAAATAGTGCCATACTGATAATTCTTCATTTTAAGGGAGGATGTATGCACATCAAATGAATGGTACATTTTTTTTGGCAAGAAAAAGAAAGCTAAACAACAGCTATGGGTAATCTATTACTGCTATTAAAATATGGCTTCAACATGGTAGTAAGCTTAGCAAATCAGATGCAAGATCATCTAATTAGTATGCATGGATTTTTCTCATTCTCAAACTTGTCCAAGATCTTAATGATATAATCATACATTCCCAGTCTGATCAAAATTGAACAAAAAATATAGTCTCCAGGCTGGTCACAAGGTTAACCAATCAGATGCAACATCACCTGATTAATATGCATTGATCTTGATGATTATCAAACTCATCCAAGATTTTTAAGATATATACCCAATTCTAAGTTTGACTGAATTTGGAACAGAATATGGACTCTAGATTGCTAAGCAAATGCACAATACACACCTGGTTAATTTTTTCTGGTAATTTTTAGCTAATCAGCAACCTTCATTCTTTAAAATACGGCAATCACACACTGTCTGGTACAGTAGCTCAGAAAATAATTACTACCTGTGACCTAATATCAAACTTTACTTTATAATTATCATTGATAGTCAACAGCATTTGTCCTTGAAACCTTCTGAAAAACTGTATCACAATTACCATAGTAAAGATATTATTTCAATTTGGCAGCCCACTGTAATGGTTAATGTATAACATTTGCAACAACAGAATAAGTTTCCCTCTCAAACTTCTTGGCATAAGCAAACAGAAATGTTTGGGTTCTTAAGTGGAAATGTAGTTTATATTCCAAGCTAAATGAATTTCAGTGCATACTGCCAAAGGAATCTGATAAAGGGAGGTAATCTGAGATCATTACATATGCTAAAAACATTACTCAACATCCCTGAATGTGCCTACATAAAATTGGCATCATTTGCCTTTCTTCCTTTAAATGGCCATATCTGGCAAAAGCCTGTATGAAAGGCATCAATGTACAATAATTGCCATCGGAAAGGGAAGTAAATCTTGGAAAACACTTCTGCTATAGACTTCAGTTTTGACCACCTCTGAGACCAAGCAGTCAGCATGAAGTTTTCAAATTCAATATTTTATCAATTATCAAAGGACAATTATTTCTCTATCATTTGGTTCATTGTACAAAAGGCAGAGATAAAGATTTACAGTAATAAAATTAAATATCTGAGGAAATGGATGAATCTTACAAAATAATCAGAAAAAAAAGAACATGTAATATCATTACATGCTCTGTTTTTGTTTGGGTAGATGTACCCAATTCAATAAAATAGGGGAAAACAAAGTTTTAAACAATTTATGTTTCTCCAGGAAAACTTACTTGATCATATGAATGTTAGGAATATACACTGCACTACCATCAAGCAAGACCACGATGCTGAAAATGTCTTCTTTCATGTCTATATACCACATGGACAAAAAGAAGAAATTCTTACCCATTACCTCTCCTTCATTGCTGCTAAGTGGTACAAGTTTCAACTGAGTGATACATCCAAGAGGATGCTTGCTTCTGCAGGGCAGTGTTGGAGGGTATACTAGCAATATGACTGGATAATCATTCACTGAGAAGCATAATTTACTAACACATACACTTTCTCCTTCAAATACATTCCCCGATTACATTAACAAAAGAAGAATAGGTAAGAGACAGAAGAAATGCATAAGCATCCAGCCATTACATGTTTTTGGGGACCCAAGACACTTCTCTATGTGTTTTGAAACAAATTTTGAGAGCAAGGACAGGGTCTTCTTTAGCTGCCTCTCTTGACATGTCAACAAAGAGAACTTGAAGAACCCCATTTGACTGCCCACAGATGTTAACCAGTTCTTGGCCATGAAACCTGGCAGAATCAATAACACCGCAGAACTAAAAGAGTTCAGGTCCATTGAAAGGATATGTAACTCTAATCACCCTGCACACCAAGTTTAGAGCTACCAGAAGGCTTTTGCTAAGGGTTCAAACTTCTCTGAATTCAGCCAAGTCAAATGCCATGAAAGATTCCATTTTAGAAACAGGGTGAGTGACTTTGGCCTTTTTAAGTCAAAGTTAGCCAGTAAGTCTGAAAAATTCTTGTTGCATGTGCCCTACCATAATGCCTCAATGTGCCAGACATCATGGAGTGATACACCCTGTAACGAGATTTAACATTTTCTCCTCAAAAATGCCAGAAAAAAGCCACCTGAGAGATCAAAGCATTCAAAGGGAAGATAATGTTAGTCCTTGAATACCTGCCACCTCCTTTGTAGGCTTTCAAAAAGGAGAGACTTCTTGCTCATTGAATTCTCTCTAGAACTTAATGCTGAAACTATTTTTTATGCAGGGCTCTCCTTATGAGAAGTGTGAAAAGGATACCTGTCTGGGCTGGGAGGAAACTCTTGCAAGTAGTGTTGCTGAGCAGACTGCATTTCAAGGAGGGAGATGTATATCCCTATTTCAAGCAGATCATTCACCCCTGACTTGTCCCACCTGAGTGTGGCTAGCTACCAGAACAAGTTTGCAATTTTGGCCCCTGATTTTCTAAATGACTCATGGAATGAGAACAGTTGAAGGAAAGGCATAACCCAAATCCCATCCCAACTGACTACTAGAGTGTCCATGACATGAGCTTCCAGGTCCAGGGCAGGAGAGACAAAGTTGGGCAGTTTGTGATTCCACCCAGTTGTAAAGAGATTTATCACTGTATACCCCTAGAGTAAACAAATCCATTGAAAGATTGATGGATGAAGGGCCCACTCAGTATGCAGAGTTTGCACTTTTCTTCACAGAGAATCTGCCAACACATTCAGTCTGCCAAGGATGTGTCTGATCTGGACCATTATCATGTGCCTGGAACACAAGTGAAAAAAACTCTTATATCAGTATCACAAGTTGGATGATTTGGTCACCCAATTTGAGCAAGTATGCAACCACTACAGAATTGTCAGGCATTACGAGAATCATTGCACAGATTTCTCACTATGAACTAAAGACATTTATTATAGCTTCTATTTCCAAGAGGTTTATATGACAAGCTTTCTCACATGGGCTCAAGTTGTTGCTTACAATGATGAAGTAAAGCAACAGATGATCCCCCAGTCAGACAAACTAGATACAAATCATGACATCTGCTTTGGGCTTCTCCAGAGAAATTCCTGCTGTGAACCATTCCTTTTGCTGCCACTGATGTGAGAATATTTTAAACTTCAATGAGAGAGAAATCTGCTGATATGGATTGAAAAATGGGTGCCACTGAGCAATCAATGCCATCTGCATAGGGTGCATATAGAGGTGGCTTAGGAGAATTAAATCTCCATTTAGCAAACAAAGAAAATGCAGAAACTTCCTTGCAGAAACCAACTTCCAGTTTGAAAATACCTTGAGAGCTCAATAATTTGTGCAATTCACATTTGCTGGAGATGAATAAGATTGAGATGGGTCAGAACTTTCATATCCAGACTGATGCAAATATCAAGCTGGGATAGAATCTGACTTTTCCCAATTCTCTAGAAAGCCCATGTGGATGAAAAGAGAGATAAGGCTGTTCATTCCCATTGGAAAAGAGTACATGTACTTACACTGTGTTCTGAAGGATGTCATCTAGGTGTGCCAAAGTCCCACTTGATGAGGAGGTGCTGAACAATGAAGAGGACTAATTTCCTAAATGCCAATCAGTCTGCAAGGTAGAGCATGAAACATAAATTTGTCCTTTTAATGCATATCAAAGGAACTAGCGTGAAGATCATTGGACTAGGGCATGAAAGTACATGTCAGTCAGATGAAGGCCAGTTGTCAACTTGTCCTTTTTTATTTAAGTGATGGCATGTTTCCATCTTGAAATTTGGTGATAAAATGAATCATTTTAACTGGCTGAGGTCTATCACTGGTCTGAGCTTGAGATTTTCTTTTTGAAACCAGGAACAACCTTTAGCAAAATCCCTAAGAGTTCAGCTTGCAAACTGTCTCCACCACCTAGCTGGAGATTAACAACATGATCTGATCCTATTAAATCTCCTGCTTCATTGGATTTGTTGGTATGTCCATCACAGAAGGGGAACACAAGTGAGGAGAGGACTGGATAAACAAATCTGCAGCCCCTCTAGAACTACTTGGATCACCCATTTCTTCAATATCTGCATACAAAATGCCAGTTTCACAAAAGTTGTTGCAGCATCTTCCTTAAAAGTAGGACTGAATTTCCCTATAAGGTAAGACATAAATGCAAGGCCTGCTGTCTGTATTGCAGGCTGGGCAACTTATAATGCACGTTTTGCCTGGCCAAAAGCCAGGAAGGAAGGCCATACAGAAAGCCTGAAGGATATGTGGAAGCCACACTGAAAAGCTTGGCAGTCAATTGGTTATCCTGATCCCTCTAAGGTTCTGAATATAATGGGATGGAAAGCTGGTCTGTGGCATGTCCAAGAAAATGTATTGCCTATCATCATGCTGTAAGGAAGACAAGGTTCTGGCAATGAAGGCTCGAAACATATATCAACCAGCTCAGAATGCAACCCCGTGTAGTCTGCTTTAAAGGCCCTAAGGCTATCCTCAGACATACAGGGGGACTTATGCCCAGTAGGCTGCCAAATTAATGAAGGACACTCTCCTTTAGGCTCCAAGTAACTATTAGAAGTTTGCCAAACTAAGGAAGGACACTCTCCCAGCAAAACAAAAGCATTATTTGACAAATATGAAAGAGCTGGTAACAATTGCCCCATGAAAGCAACTATGCTGTCACATCACTGATCAATATCCTTATCATTAACTCCATGTATATATTGGTCTGGTATCTTTCAGACATATCCAGAAACTCTGCATTATCTATCTCTAGTCAGATGTGACGGTAGCTGAGAGCATTTTTCTTATTATCTTTGGTGTAGGGGCAGTGGGAGCTGTGCCAACAAGCATCTCACCACTACACTGACAAGAGAAGACAATTTCAGGCAAAGACTCAACACACCACACTCCAGGAAAGCATATCACACCTCATTTTAGTCTTCTCTCTTGATTGCCTTGACATTCTTTCTTATGACAGAGGACAATGTTCCCTCCAAACAAGGCAAATGACACATGGCACTGTAGAAGTACATTTCATACAGACAAAATAAAATTCATGATTATCCTTGTACCTCTGATAGTTATTAGATTTTGTGACCACTGCATCTGAAAAGAAGAGAAAGACGAGAAAAAATTGGGAATGAACAACCCAAAATATGAAAACTCAACTATAACACCAATCATATCACAAAATATCAAATTCAACCATGTTCGCAATTAAAAAATAGAGCAGGCATGTATGTGATGCTATTGCTAGCAACTTTCCAGTCCAGAGAGAACGAAGTTCACAAACTTCTGAAAACACACACACACACACATATATATATCTCTCTCCCTCGATAACTCACGCATAACGGGGTCCACAAACATAGACCACACTAAAAGTGAGGGTGCGAGTTATCAAGGGACCTCCAAAAATTGAAAAAAATATCTGCTTAGACATCGAGAAAACTGCACAGGTGTGGGTGGTGTGGGGTGGTGTGGGGAACTAGGCTGTTTAATGACTGAATCCTTGTTTTACAATCACGTCGATAATAATTGTTAATAACATGCTTTTTCTAATGAAGTTGTTGGCTATTCTGTATAAATAACATTTATTTTCAAAATGACCAACATGTGAAAGATCGTTCCAACTGGTTTCAACAACCATCACGTGTATGTGAAAACATTTGTGTATTTCATCACTGCTTTTTGTTTGTTGATTAGTCTGGTTCCCGGACTGTTATTTAATAGTATAATGCCAAGTTGGGAGTCACAATAGCAGGGAACTAGACTAACTGTTGATACGCCGCCAAACAAGATTCTTTTTTTTCAAAAACTAGCAAAATTTATTTTGTGAGGCAATCATCAAAACTCAATTTTTTTGTATTGTCCAATTAGTACAATACTGATGTCATGATTCATTGGAAGTAATGGTGAAAAAAACTTCTTATCATCCTTGAGGATATCTCTAAGTAGCAGTTTCAGGAATTCTCTGAAACTCACTTGCCCACAATGGTCTGTATCTGTGAAACCAAGCTCTTTATTTTACAAAGTATTCGTTCTGCTTGGTTGCTTTGTTATCTTGCTTTCTTTGATCACAGTTATGAATGAGTAAGTTAATTTAAGCTAGTTTATGTTACATACTGTATGATACACAATAACATTTATAAATGTTTGATTAATAAATTAAGTGAGTTACCCAACATACGACTGGGGCCGCTAGATTTTTAAGTTTGTAGGACTTGCGTGCCTTTTAACTTTTCCTGTATTCCACCTCATTTACTTGATCCAAAAGACATAATTAATGTGATAATGCAAAGGAGGCCAGCTTTTAATTCAGTGCAACAATACAACAAATACTTCTGGAAGTCAGTTATCAAAACACAGTTGGCACTTAATTAGGTTCTCAGAGAAATGCTTGCGGACATAGCTGTTACAGTAAATTGACACATTTTACATTTAAATACACAATGCATTTATGATGATTACACTTAAGAGGAACTAAAAGACTGAATTAAACACAAATTTCACTTAATAAAAAATTATTTAATTGGCATTTAAATATTAATGTACTGCCTATACTAGGCATAACATTTTCACTGATCAAAATTTCCTTGAATATCTTTAATTATGGTGTACTAAGAATGTCGTTTAGAATATAAACAATTATATATGACTTCTTATTAAAAGCTGATAATTTCAAAATGTTGATTAAAATTTCCAGGTCCAATCTACCGTTTTTGACCATAAAACGAGCGATACATCAAACGTTTCAATTACCAATTTTGATCGTGACGTTTTTTAAAGTTCAAGAAATAGGGATCAATTTTTGGGGTATTTTCTGTTTTAGAAAATGGGATCCATGCCTGACCCTGCAGTATAAGTGGGTTCGTGAGTTATCAGGGTGTGAGTTATCGAGGGAGAGGTGTGTATATATACAACAAAAAGGTTGCCAATCCTATGCCAACACTTGAACACATACATTTCACCACAATTATGGGGTGGAACTGTTGAAATCTTAAAGATTCTTGAAGAAGTGGTAACGTGGGATGGTGTTGCTTGTATACAGGAAAAGGTTAAAGAAGTGCTCCCTTGTTGGGTGTGATTGGGGGGGGAGGTGGGTAATGGGAAAGAGTTTCTTCTATTTATCTATATAGTAGTATATTGACATGAAAGATAAAATTTCATCTTTCTGGACAAAAGAAGTACTGGAGCTTCAGTATTATAGGCTGTTCATGATGAATGTGCCAGTGCATTACTGAGGGCAGCATTTAAAATCCAGGAAAATCTGTGTTTAATTCACCATACATGAAATATTTTTGACCAAAAGGCTACATTATGTTTCTTTTTATGAATCTTTGACATTGTTTTTCTTTTTCAATGCTATGCAAGAACTATTTTATGATTTGAAAATTTGCTCAGTCAGCAGCCAGATTCAACATGACATCTTGTGGTCCCTTTGTCCTGTGGATATTCAAAACAGTTTTACTCATGAGTGGAGGTGTATTCATTCCAAATTTCAAGGAGTAATCATATCTTCTACGTTTCTAATATTCAGATTCAAAGATTGTAAGTACTATTATTTTATTTTAATTTTTTTAAAGTTTTAAAGCAACGTTAACATCAGGCACAATATTTTTGACTATATTTGCAGTGGAAAGTTTAATAATCAGTTTCCTACACATCATTCTTAAATGAATCAGAAAGGATTATATATTCAAAACATGCTAATCTGAAACTTACTTAATCAACCTATTCAGTTGGTTACTTTTCTCAACATGGAAGATTCTATGAAATCAATCTTTTGTACCTAACTCATGATAAATCAATTGAGGGTAGCAGTTTTTCAGCATTTTCAAAAAGTGACAGACACCGACTGTGCTTAGTCTTGTTAAACAAGCCAAAAAATGCTGATGGAGATTATTTTACTTCAAAATACAATGCCAACTCTGTAACTTTATCTAATGCAAAATGAATATCTGAATGGAATGCCAAACTGAACCTTAGATACAGACAAGGAATTGAAAATAAGCATAAGGGTATCATCTTTAAAATTACATATTCATCAAACAATCTACAGTAATATAAAGTTATTGTTTCCCTTAACAATGCCACATACACTCAATTTATCTAGGGACCCAATTATGAAGACTGTATTAACAACAAATTTCAGCTCTTTGCTCAAGAAATTTATTTTAAAACCAGCGGTAGTAGCCATAACAGCAATCAAAGTATACTTCAGGCATGTAGCGTCCCAAACCAGCCTTCCACATCAAGTGAAGATATACCTTTTAAGTTAAATGGAGATTAAATAAATCTTTCCTCCACTAGGAATTCTGATATTGAAGTTAGTGGTTCTGCACCAAATCAATCTGTGGAACCTATTCACAAATCCCAACCAGGCATTCCAGTGAGCCCAGGTCCCCTTCAACAGCTACAGTCTGAATCAGACAGTGAACAGGAGATAACAGCCCTAACATGGGATGATGACAATGTTCAGCTGGAAGCTCCATGGTAAAACACTCCTGAGGCTGACTGGGTTGCTGAGGGGAGCGATAACAAGATAACAGCCTTAACGATGGAAAATAAATGACTCTCTGAAGATAACAAGATCACAAAAATACTGTGAATGGTGAGTATCGCTATTCTAATATTAGCAATGACACTTGCAGCTCTTCCAATACCAGTACCTGGGATTCTTCTCATCAAAGAAAACCAAGCAGCCCAAAAACATCAGGAAATTTCAATGAAATAAATACTGCTGATTGGTGACTCGATCATTAAATATGTCAGTGAAAGAGATCTTTAAACCTTGGTCAAGTCATTACTTTGGGGTAGGAATTGGTCATATGCTTGATGTGATCAGAAAAACAGACCTTTCTCAATTTGATAGCATTACCATCAGTATTGGAGGTAATGATGTTAACAACAGCATTGAGATTAGACAAACATCTTCAGAATAACATCTACTTGCACAAGCCAGATTGTAAGGTATTCATTTGCACAGTTTCTCCAAGAATTGACACTGAAGTTCAAAACCTGAATGCTTTAATAGAGTGCCTATACAATGAATGGGACCACAGACTGATACATTGAAAATGCATTTGTTACAAAGTCTGGCTTGGGGCTTGAACACCTCAAGGCTAAGGACAGAACCCATTTAAATAAAAAGAGGATTTCACACTTTCTGTGTACAACAAATGAACATGTTCCAATACTCAAAGGCAAATGCAGCAATCAAAGATATGACAGGGACCAAGGCAGAACTTTCAGAAAACCAGACAAGCTAGAGAGTTGTTATAATTGCTTTGAACCTGGACATGGCTTTGATGCATACAGATATGCCATGAAAATTCAGTGTCAGACCTATTTGGAATGTGGACATAAAGCCAGACACTGTGAAAAGTTTCACCCTAGCAACAGGTGCTAGGGTTATGCCTATGAAAATAGTGTCCTATTGACGAGATAAAATTTTTCTAACGTTTCAAGACAAACATTGGGAACTCTACTGTGTGATGATGCCCATGTAATTTTCTTTTCAGTTAAACATTTTATCTCTCAAACTTACAACTGTGATGGATATACTGAAAGTGGAAGTACTTTACATGTTTGTAAAAGTTCTAACAAAGACTACTTGCATGCTTCAAGACATTGTAAATATGTCATGGTGGAACTAAACTCCTTATCTGAACCTCCTAGTAACATTTAATATAAGGACATATTAGATCTAGGAATTAAAGGAAAAGGTCTACACATTGGGCGTGTAAGTATACAAGTTAAAAATGACTGAACTCCCATTTAGATCAAGATGTTAATCCCTATTGGATGTAGAGTATGTAATTGGTATATCCAATAAAGTTCTCTATCTTTCCTTAAGATGGTGCTACTAGAGAGCTCTGGATCCGTTTTAATTATTTTTTTTAATTTATTTTAATTTCTATTATCTGATATTTAAAACAATCTATGTTGTGGTCAGACAAATTAAAATGCTTAGACACTGGGTAATCTTTATGATTATGGATATCCCTCAGGTGCTCTTTTATTTTCACTTGAAATTCCCTTTTCGTTTCACCTATTACTGTTTACCGTATTTCCTGCAGGTAAGTAAATAGATGACATTACATGTGGTACAGTGTCCTCAATGTTTTGATTTATATTTGAGGTTAGTAAATGAACTTTTAAAGATCTTAGATTTATTCATTCTATTGCAGAAATTGCAATTAATGGTCTCACAATCTAATACTTTGTTAGCAAAAGTTTTTCCAGTAAGACCAGGATGTTTGCTAGAAAACTTAGCTCTTATTAATTAGTTACTGAGTTTATAACCAATCCTCTGTGCAAAAATTGGTTGATCATTAAAGATTTCTGGGAGACTCAGTTTGATAATAGGCCAGAGATTTTTGATTGCATAGTGGAGGAAATAATTATCTTTATCACATGTAAAGACAGTTGGTATTGCATTGAACTTTTTTGAATTAGTTTTAGTATTTGAGAGTGATCTAGCCAGCTTGCTTTTTGAAAAGCCTCTGTTAGAATCATAATTGGATAGCCTCTTCTTTCATAAAACTGAATTAAATGGGAGACATGTTTTTCAAAGTCCAATTGTTTAGTACAGATTCATCTAATTCTTAAAAATTGACTAAACGGACCTGATTTTTCACAGTGGTATGGATGGTAGGAATCGCAATGTAGATAACAATGTTTATCTGTTTGTTTACAGTATAAATCAAATACTATTGTGTTATTTTCACGAATAACTATAGTATTTAGGAACGTGATTTTGTCCTTTGAATATTCCATTGTAAACTTAACAGTTATATAGCAACTGTTACAGTATGAGTGGAATTTATTTAATTCCATCTCAGAGCCAATTCATATCATAAATGTATCATCCATAAACCTAAGGTAGATGTACTGTTTATTGGGTGCTGATTTTAGCATTTTCCGTTCAAGCTTGCCCATAAAATATTGGGGTATGATGGGGCCACTTTTGTTCCCATTGCAATTCCACCAATTTGTAGATAATGGGTGTCATTGAAAGTGAACTTGTTGCAATGCAATACCAAATAGCCAAGATGCTATGATTAGAGAGATGACAATTCAGTTTATTTAAGCTACGGTTCTAGCTATAGAGGTTAAACCTTCATGATTCAGTATACTGGTGTAAAGAGAGGTGACATCCAATGTGACCAAGAAGAATTCATCCAGTAAACTGTGAATTGCTTGAACTTTATTAATAAAGTCAGTTGTGTCCTTGATATATGAAGGTATTAATTTTACTAATGGTTTGATGTGTTCATCAACGAGGCTGCTCATTTTTTCTGTTGGTGAATTGTTTCCACTGATAATTGGTCTTCCAGGGATTTTTCCTGGAATAAGGCATTTATGTATTTTAGGGAGGAGATAAAACCTTGGGGTATGGATTTCGTCACTGATGAAGTTAAGAAGAATCTTATCTAGTTCCCCTTTGTCGTGAATTTTGTATTATGAGATTTTTCACCATATTGCTATGTATTTCTGTCACATCCTTCTTCAATCTGGTATAACAATAATCACCATTAAGTTGTCTTTGGACCTCTTTGATGTAATCATCCATATTCATGATTACAATCATAAAGCCTTTATTGGCTTTCTCTATCACAGTATATTTGTCATATTTGTTATAATTTGAATCTTAAGTTGAGTGAAATTTTCCTACAAATTGTTACCCATGAGAAAATCCTTGGGGTGATAGTTGAGAACAATTTGCAATGGAATGAACATAATCAAGACATATGTCATAAAGTCAATTCATGTCTACCGTTATTTAGCAAGATAAGGCCACATCTATCAACCAAACATAGGTTATTATATTACAAATGCTCTATACAACCATACCTAGACTACCATAATGTTATCTGGGGAAACACTTCTAACAAGAATATTTACAAATTAGTCTACTTGCAAAAAAGAGGTTGCAGACTCATCTTAGATAATGCTGAAAACATCCCAAATGTAATGAATGATATTGCAGATTCATCTTAGATAATGCGGAAAACATCCCAAATGTAATGAATGATATTGCAGATTCATCTTAGATAATGTGGAAAACATCCCAAATGTAATGAATGATATTGCAGACTCATCTTAGATAATGCGGAAAACATCCCAAATGTAATGAATGATATTGCAGACTCATCTTAGATAATGCGGAAAACACCCCAAATGTAATGAATGATATTGCAGACTCATCTTAGATAATGCGGAAAACATCCCAAATGTAATGAATGATATTGCAGACTCATCTTAGATAACGCTGAAAACATCCCAAATGTAATGAATGATATTGCAGATTCATCTTAGATAATGCAGAAAACATCCCAAATGTAATGAATGATATTGCAGACTCATCTTAGATAATGCGGAAAACATCCCAAATGTAATGAATGATATTGCAGACTCATCTTAGATAATGCGGAAAACATCCCAAATGTAATGAATGATATTGCAGACTCATCTTAGATAATGCTGAAAACATCCCAAATGTAATGAATGATATTGCAGACTCATCTTAGATAATGCGGAAAACATCCCAAATGTAATGAATGATATTGCAGACTCATCTTAGATAATGCTGAAAACATCCCAAATGTAATGAATGATATTGCAGACTCATCTTAGATAATGCCGAAAACATCCCATATGTAATGAATGATATTGCAGACTCATCTTAGATAATGCCGAAAACATCCCAAATATAATGAATGATATTGCAGACTCATCTTAGATAATGCCGAAAACATCCCAAATGTAATGAATGATATTAAAATGTTATCAGTAAGTAAACAAATATTTTGGAGAAAGGCTAGGTTTATGCACAAAGTTTCAAACAATATGCCCCATTATATCTCAATGAACTATTTCATGCTAGCAGCACTTCCAATTTAAGATCAATTTTAGCTAACCACTTTTCCATCCCAAAACCAAATAAAGAACTCATTAAGAATAGTCTTCAATATTTTGGATCACTAATTTGAAACAGAACAGAATCCCAAAGGAAATCAGAGAAAGTACAAATATAAATACATTTAATTATAATCTAATTCAATGGATGAAAAGTGGAACCTGTTTGATTTGACACATACATTACAGCAAAAATATAAATTCATTAGTTCTTTCAAACATTTACTATTCAAATTCAAATTCCTTCCATTCTGTTGCCTCACTACTTTTGTACTATATATACACAATGTACCTAGTTGGAGCATGTTCATTTAAATTTTCTGTTTGAAATGTCCATATATAAATATATCTTATTATTAATGTTTTGTGTGTCTGTGTGTATGTGTGTGTGCATGCATGTGTGTGTGTAACTATGTACATGTTCTTTTAATGTAAATATGCATATAATAGCGGGCCACAAGGAGGATTAGTTCCATGCAACTTATTGTGACACCATTTTTAAATAAAGTCATTATTATTATTATTATAATCCCAATGTTAATGTGATCAGAAACATATCTGAAGGAGAAAATACAATATTTTAAAACTGTCCATTTTCCTTTTCTAACCTGTAACAATTGCAATCATCTAATTCCTCTTCCGAAAGTCAAGAATTTTTAATTATACATTTGTGTGCTGAAATACATGGCAGAGAGACTCTGTTTTTGTTATTAATAGTGCTGCTCAGAAAATGCATTACACAGCATTGTACAAAGCTATCCCAGGATACCCATTTTAAAATCCAGCATGACTAAAGAAAATGGTATTGCTATGATTATAAAATATTCACCCTAATTGGCTGATAAAACAGTTGAAAAAGGGGTTGGGCATATTTTATCTAGGTCCTTTTCCACTGGGTGTGTTTGCTGCTATAGGAACAGACAGCAAATTCAATTCCCAAAGGCCAAACTACAATATTTTCTTAATAATACTTGCAAATCACTATTAAATTCTACAAACAATCTATCCAAGAGGAATGAAAATGATATGCTGCATGGCCTGTTTCTGAGACAAATTCCCTTGAAAGTGCCTACTTTAAAAATCTGGCCTGGTGGGATCACCCTGGCAACAGCAAAAGAATGAAAATGGTTTTAGGCTGAAGCCTTGGTGACTAGTACAGTTTATCCATATACAGGCTTCTTCTGAAAAATTACATTCATTTATTTTTCTCAGTAATCAGTAGTTGTTTTTTCAACCAATCAGAAACCTTCATCCTTTTAAATACATCAAAAAATATCCCACTACACTTAGCGTGTTTGGAAGATGAGACAAATTCACCATCTGTTAATTTACAAATATTAACTGGTAATCTGAAGCTTCATATTCTTGTACAAACTTATTCATAATATGTATGTATGTATGTATGTATGTCTGTCTGTCTGTCTGTCTGTATGTATGTATATATGTGGTTTAGTGGTACATCAGCACACTCCTGGCCATATAGTGCAAGGTAAAAATAAGGCTGTATAAATATCAAGATTAAAACAAGGAACCAATCACTATCGATGCTGCTGCAGAATGAACTTTGTCATGTTTTCATGAAATGAACTGAAATACATTACACAGATATAACTAGTGACTGTGGCCGTTTATGGAACTTGCACATCATGAAGAGTATGATATCAGGAATTGTGAAGCAAGAAGAATACACAGTACAAGTATCCAGGATGTCAAGCTTCTTCTGAACGACTCTTGAATTACAATGAATTTTTTATACACTGCAATAAAATATCTAACTTTACATGATACACCACTTCTGTTCAAAATATTTCCTGGCAGTGCTAAAACTTGACCAGGACATGAAATGTTCTATTGCTAACTGTTTATTATAAACACATTTTTATATAAGGCTTTAAGATTACCATTAACAGCTGCTGATAAACTTCTAGTGCTTGGCAATGAAAAGTGGTCATCATTTGTTTAATATTATGTTTATGACATATTGTAAAATTCAACTTCAGGAAATATTTATCTGGTTTTGATTTGGAACTTACATGACTTGGTGATAAAAAACAACCTAAACTCATGTAAATTTAAAATACAGTAAATTAGCAAATATAGCACAAGTCCAAGTATAATGCGCGCTCGTGTATTTCCTGCAGTTTTTTGTGCGTACAAAATAGAAAATACCTGCGGACATACATAACCCACAGGTTTTCATAAAGATTAATAAATGACCAAAATCTCTCTTGGCTTCTTTTCATTATAAACATAGTTTGTATAAAATAGTAGGGTATGGTAAATCATACTTTCTGTTTACAACTGAAAACCTAAACTGTCTCAAGTTTAATCTGCATGCTTGACAAAGAGCATACAACAGCAGAGCTGTTTCAACCAAACTAGATCAGTTCATAATTATTTTCCTTGTTTTAGGCTGTCTCAACCATTCCACGATGATGCCACATGCTCTTTGTTAGATCCAGGACCAAAGCTGTGCCTAAATGTTATTTCAAAATCAATAAAATAATCAACTACCTGTAAATAATTGCCAAATGGCATGAACTACACACCTTCCAATTTTACAATAAACAACGTATTCAATAAACCACTTGATGTAGCTGTCAACCACCCATTGAAGTGCTTCATCCATGAGGAGTGGGACAAATGGAAAGCACACATTCACTACGGCAGGTAGGCAATGCCTTGCAACTTAAGTTGAAGTTTGTAAGTGGGTATTGCAGAGATGCCCATTGCCAACCAGGGAAATTAGAGACAAAAGAGTGATCCTATTGAAAAATTTGTGACACAGCAGCAAATAAAAATTCCTCATGGAAGCCAGAAGAATTATAAAATCATTTAAAAACATTACCAAACATATTTGTGTGCAGTTATATAACTCTATTTACAGTAAACAACTCTGTATTTTAAAAAAAAAATTGAAAAGATGAATTTAATTAAATTTGATTCCTTAGAGCCTTCAGGATGGGCTTAAATCTATTAAAGTCTAGGCACACACGAAAAATTTATAGACACACTGCTGATTATGGTTTAAAAGTAAACACAAATGTTGCAGAGATTTAATTTGAAAAAAAAATAAAATAAAATAAACAAGATCATGAAGAAAAAAAACACAATCAAGCAAAATGAAGCATTAAAAATATATGGCACGAAACTGATCATATGATACAAATTACTGGAAAAGACTGGGAAGGAACAAAACAAACTGTTCTCATTATAATGGCATGTTATATGCCAGAAATTTATGTCACAAATTACCATCAAGAGAGGATAGGACACTCCAGCTGAATGCCAGAAACTTATATGTTACAAATTATCGAAAAAGACTTGAAAGGACCAAAAATACTCACACATAGCTTCAAACTTCTGAAAAAATGTTTCAGTTTATATTTTTACAAAAATTCATTACTTTTGTATACAGCAGCATGTTTCATGAACAGGCTTGGCAACTTGGGACATTCACACCAAATTTGGGATTATGAACATCTCTGGTATTCGCAGCTTGGGCAAGAATAACACTGGCTGTTATTTGCAGTTGATTCCATAAATGTGAAATTATTCCAGAAGTCGACTGGTCTTGCTCTGAATCCAACAATGATTGTAAATCAGACACAGCATCACAGACCTCAACCATCAATGAAGCATGCCTAGCTGTGGTTATGGATGTGATTCAAGACAGCGAGTATAATGAAAGTTGTGATAGTTTTGAAAATTCAGACACTGAGATGGATGCTACTAATTATGACTCAAGTGAAGCAGAATAAACTTATTATTTCTGGCCTACCAACCACAGTATGTACTATTTATTGTATGGCAATGCGTAGGATGGATTTTGTAAAGCTGCAACTGTAATTTAAAGTTTTATCATTCATGTTTTAATATTACTGACACTGATATACTGCGCTACAGAAGTTCATATTCTAAAATTATATCTATGGCAATTTAAGATTTTAGTACGATATTAAATTGGAAATCCTGATTTTATTATGCTGATCTTGTATTCTTGTTATTATATCATCTTTAAATCTAATTTTTTTTAGCTGAAATGAAAAACATAACTACATAATCAACATTAGACTTGATTACTATATCAAACTTGGTTCATGGTTTGAAATAGGAAACATGTATTTTAAGATATTACTATGACATTATAATATGAGCAAAAATCAAATTTCATAGCATGCAGGCATATTTACCCTGCAGGGAGGTGCATGATAGGAGAAAATTTGGATTACCTGTGTGCTACATTCACTAATTTACGGTAATAATATTTAATAATTTATTCAGAAGGTAACTTTTAAATGCAATCATTATAAATCATGCCTAAAAGTAATCCTTATAAAATAGTGATATATGACAAGAAAATTGTCTAAATAAAAGAAATACAATAAAAATTTAGGACTGCTAAAATGTTTCCAAATAATGTAGACATCCCATCAATCCAACTGAATCAGTTTGTACCTCTAGCTGTTCTTGGTTTCCAGGCAGTGACTTGAATGTTATGATGAAGTCAAATGTGTTGCAGTCTCCCATCTTCTCCACAAGCAACGAGCCAATGTTGGGCATGGACTCAAGCTGCTTCTTCATTTTCTCTGCATCTAGGGTGATATTTATACCTGGAAACATTGAATTAACTGTAAATACAAAGACAGACATATCAGTTATCCAAATAGTAATAACCATCCTACCTTTGCCTCCAATAGAGAACAATCTGTGGAACACAAATAGTAAAAGGGTTTGAATAAAATTAGCAACTATTCTCTTCCTGCAATAAGTAACAAACCTTGAACCTGACCCCTAATAACTTAGTTTACAATTTGATAGTTTTTTTATGCCACAAGATAAATTTACAAGTTTACAATTTGATAGTTTTTTTTATGCCACAAGATAAATTTACAAGGTAAGTCTAATCTGAGACTGTAGTATCATTTATTTTTGTGTGGCTTAATTTTCATGGGTTTGTTTATAAAAGGCATTTCATGGGTACTTAAATTTGTGGTTTTGCTTGTCAAGTTTGCATATTGGAAGGTATTTAATTTCATGGTTTAACCTCTACAACTACCCAAAATAAAGAAAACAAAATAATAAAACTATGCTGATGCAAAGAACAGTCAGATGAATGTTTAAAACAGTACAACATCTATGAGCACAAATCAAAGATCTGACAAGTTCAGTACTTACACCATGTTTTAGTCCGATTGAATAACATCAATGGAAGCCACCACAGCCAACAACACTAAAACAATACTACCACCTACATGAGCAAACAACTATCAAGATCAATATATTAATGCACTGTTTTTTCATCTGAGTGCTCAACATCAAAAGAAGCTGATGAAGTGTGAAGATACTAACTAAATTGAAATACAGTGGAATCACTCCTTTGTTTGTGCATGCCTCATGCTCAATTGATTCATTCTCATGTCAAAGTGAAGATACAAGCAGATATTTTCAGACACTAGTAGATATTTCTATAAATGTGTAATTACTTTACACAAAAAAAAATGTTGCTAAATTACATATGAAAGAATTATTCTAAATGTTTTCACTGAATTCCACAAACTATTGTAACCTGTTAATAAAGCACATATCAAACAGCTAATTTGTCTTTATTTCATTGGGGTGATGACACAATAGCTTTCCAAGTCTTTTGGCCAATCAGAAATCTTCTCTCTAAGCAGTTCTTTAGAAAGTTTAACTGAAATGAATTACCTCAAACAAAAGTTGGTGAAAATTGCAAAGATAAATAATTTCAAATGTAAGTTAGCAACATTCTTCACATGAAAAGAGATTGCATATTTATAAAAATATCTGCTGGCATCTTCGCTTTGCTGTGACAGTATATCAATAAATCTAAAAAAAACAGTCTTCAAAATAAAAGCAACATTGGGTGAACTTGCCTATGTTTGACCAGATCAAAGTTCACATAATTGTGGCATTTTCTGGATCTTAAAATCCCACATATCTCTTTCATAAAATGTGATAGCTTGCTGAAAATCAAAACATCACCACATTAAAATGCCTCAAACATTACTGAAAAGTGTCACTGTAAACTCATCCATTAGGGAAATTTAAGGTTAGGTGTTTTCTTAAGTTGAAAACTGTGACTTGTAGAATATATTTGCCTCAGTGGCCACATATTAGAAGGGTTTTAAACTTGCTGTCTTCTCTCTAAACATAATAGTTTCATAGCATCAGCCCATTTTAGTATGAAATTTGCATTGGGTGCCAGTAGTATTTTAGTAAGAGTGTATGCAGTCTAGTGGTTGAGTGCCCTGTGTTGAGCAAAATGATACACGGATGAGTATCTGTTACAACTCACTCATCCCAAGGACGAGTGCATGGAATATATTTCCTGAGCATTGTATGTTGTCTTGAATAGTTAATATAGGCCAGTAAAGCTTAAAATATGGGTCATAGCAAACTTCTTTGGTTCTAAGGGCATACCACTAGCAGAGATGCATCCAGTTATTAAGTTTAAAGTTTCATGACTTTAACAAACATAGCATAAAGAAAAAAGAAGCTTTAAACACACAATTTCAAATCATTGCTGCAT
>JAECUM010027153.1:0-68904 GCA_016617855.1 Megalonaias nervosa | reverse complement strand
CCGAACTCAAGCGATTTGCACATTTAGGAGGATAACCAAACTGTTGCTAGCACTTCAAGGCGGATAACCAAACTGTTGCTAGCACTTTACGATGGATAACCAAACTGTTGCTAGCACTTTACGATGGATAACCAAACTGTTGTTAGCACGTTACGATGGATAACCAAACTGTTGCAAGCACTTTACGATGGATAACCAAACTGTTGCAAGCCCTTTACGATGGATAACCAAACTGTTGTTAGCACATTAAGGCGGAGGACCAAACTATTGCGAACACTTTACAGAGTATTAAAAATCTTAATTATAAGCACTTTTCCATAAGATAAAAGTTTCAGGTTGAAATAATGACGACAATATATAGAGCATATCTACATTATTGAGTAGAAATTAGGAAGTGAAGTGGAAACATTGTACAGACACGAGTGGCGATTCAAGATGCTTCCACTTTACGACAGTATATCTCCTTATATACAGTGTACTTAGAAATAGGAAAAAAAAAAAAAACCGTAGATTTTCTTTTTATTATATATTATATATTTTAAGGCACAAAACGTCCATTTGCATGGATTGTTTATTTCGATTTGGTGCCATTGCGATTCACGGTTACATTAGTACATCGATTAAAAGAAATTCCGAAATTTTACAATAATTTTAGGACAGCGACGTTTTACAAATTTAGCTTGTGCACATAATGCTTCAAATTTTGCATTTTATCAAATTAATGACTGTTTTCATATGAAAAATAAAGATATATTTTTATCTTATTAACACAGTTTGGGCTCTGACTTATTCAATGAACATTTTTCTTGTGGGAGTACCGACAGACTTCAGAGCGTAACATCGGTCAACTAACGATTATGATTTTGAGTTTACTTGTAAAGATTTTGATTCTTAATTGTTTATTTCTGCATTTAAGTGTAAATATTTGTGTGGCCTTAGCAAGTTTGCAGTCTAGTTCTGTAACAGACGTTGCACCAATTTGCGATTGTCACATATTTTCGGTTTGCAATCAATACTCATCAATGACCGCTTTCTTAATCGTTTTCAGACATGATCACGATTGTGGTGCGAGTTAAGATCGCTTCTTAAAGAATTGTATTACTATATTTAATCAAGAGAATCTCTTCAAAATGTGTAGCGTTTGTCGGAGAGTGTTACAGGTACACGATACTCTTACTGTCATACCTACTATCGAATAGCACTTATGTCATGTATGTTTAATCACTAACAATCTGCATGTTTCACGTGGAAGTCTAATTATCAAAAGAGATAAAAAGAGTAGCAGCAAAAGAAAATGAAATAGCCCTATAAATGGAAATGCAGATGAATAACTTAAATAAGGGCAGAGATATTTCGTAACTGGGAAACGAAAGAAGTTCCAAAAGTGATATCGTCCCTGTGGCGATAAAAGAAGTATCTCCGCTCTGGTGATATAATTTTCCACAGAATGATACATTGCAATATTTCGTTATTAAATATATAAATAAGGTGTTTTCAGTAACTGAAGAAAAAGAATTCTGATCACATTTTGTGTTTATAGGTAAAACATTTTTATTTCTTAAATATCTTTATAAAATTTACAAAGGATGGACCTTACGAATTTACGACATGGAACGTAGATACAGAAAGACCGCAAGAAAGGCAAACCCTTACTGGGCGAATTAAAAAATGCCTACATTTGTGCCTGATGTTATACCTTACAATGATTGCATTCCTTCCTTCATTTGAAACAGCATTCGCATCGTAAACTAAACTGCAATGGAATGAAAAACATAACGCGCTTACATGCAACAAATTTGAAGTCTCTATCATGAAACAGCTTAAAGAACGAATTAAATATTTGCAACAGGACAAACATTACAATTTTTATTTCTGAAGCAACTCAGAATTTCTCCAATTAGAATTTTGAACTTATAATTTCCATTTCCACTTACCCCACCTCCTGAATTGGTTCGATTCGAAAACCATAAATCGATACGTATCCATGCATTAGTTTTATTCTGACATTACACTTCTTTTCTGATTGTTGTTAATTTTCTCTTCCAGTGCTCTAATCCTATCAAATAACGAAATATTTCAGTTCACATCAAATAACAAAATATTATTTCCATCCATGTCCATTTCAGTTCACTATTTATAAATCTACATCTGTTTTAAACGTTCATTCCAGATGATTAAATGTTTGTTCATTTGTTTCATCTTCGCTTTTAATACACATATGCATAAATATGTAGATTATTTATTGTTTATGTTTGCATGAATGTTTGCTTGAGATTTTATTATAATTTGTTTAAATAACAAATAATAATAATAATAATAATAATAATAATAATAATAATAATAATAATAATAACAATATTAAGAAGAAGAAGAAGGAGAGGAGGAGGAGGAGGAAGAAGAAGAAAAAGAAGAAGAGCTATCTCATCTGTTCTTGTTGATGATGCTAAAGTATTTTGACAATAACCTTTTTACATTCCAGGCAGAATAGAAAACGCATTTAGGGCACTTTCACTTTTGAATATTTCACCTGTTTTCCGTTTGATTGATTAAACTACGTAAGACAGCGGTAATAAATTAACTCTCCTAATCGTGAAGTAATCAATTCCTTGACAATTTTCCCTGCTCTTTATCGAAGCCAGTTTATTAATATCCAGGCACAGGCGATCACTTAATTTACACACATGACGTAAAATATTTCCAAAAAAATTTCTTATTCTGTTTGCTCCGATTAGTTTGATTTTTCATTACACGGTTTCTGTGTGGTTTTGACCGGTTAATATCTCGCCCAGCTTTTGTTCAAGACTGCGAGTTTCATCGTACATTTGGGTTTATACTCAGTAAAGACCAGTGATTAGCGTGTGCATGTATTTCAAGTTATGTTAGGTTATAGGTCTATTGGTTTAATTTTATTTACCAGGGGTATAATGTTTTTGTTCGCGTCATTTATCAATTACAAGCTTTATTAAGTCTGTCTATCATGTATAATCCTAGTTCTTATTGTCTACTTAATTGTGGTGAGAATAAAGCCTGCATTGCCAAATCATTACAAGACAACAATCCCAACTGTTATGAATGGACCGAGTTTTCTGCAATTTGAATGGATATAAAAGATCACGTGATATTGATCCGGAGTTTTTGTTACACATCGGTAAATTCCGCGGACAACTTTTGTTCCCAATTTCCAAAATGATTTTATGTGAAGGTTTAACCATGCCAACGCAAGCTTAATGTTGAAAAAAAAATAGCTTGGTTTAAACAACAATAACCAAAAAAAAAAAATTTAATAAAATGACCATAGCAAATTCCTTAGATAATTGCAAAGACCCGCTCTGACACTCTGCCGCATAATACTGTATATGAGTCGACGACTGTTGCTAACAAAGATGGGCCTGCGTATTCTCGTACATTGAGAAGAGGGCAGTGAAATAAAACTACGAGTTATCTACATTCAAATGCTTTGTTCTTGGAATCTGCTGATATGATGACAGAAAGGAAGAAAATTAGAATTATAAGGATTAAATGATTATGGTTGAGTAACTGTCGATATGCAAATTGTTACCTAGTCATTCACAAAGTTAACATAAAGTCGTTCGGACTTTATTTACATTGTGTGTGATTACGAAAAAATGTACACATCGATAAATACCCAACCATGATTATTTGATCCTATACAAAATCTTCATATCTGATTACATTTCAAATAGTTTTATTATTTTTCCTGGTACTATATATTGAATGGGATATGACTGACTGATGTCTGACGTTTCTAAGTCATTTATAGTTTCCGTGTGCTTTTAATAGTATCTCCAGGATAGTGGGTCTTTTCTTTTCTATGCTAAGTGATGGTGGATTGCAAGTGGCTGATCCAACAAAATGATAAAGAAATTCAATTACGTTTCACAAATATCTGCAAATATCTGCTTGTTGTTGCTTGCTTATTTAATTTAATTCTGGGATGTATTGGCATTTTGGCATGTATTGATCCTTTGAAGTTAGCTTCTGCATGTTGTATACATCTTTATACAATGAGAATAATGTTTGTGCATTTATTTCGTTCCTCATCTTGTTAGTTCTTCATATATGAAGATTTGAAGTTTTGAATGAAGCTGGGGAATTCGTATTATGTTTCGACAGGGGTAATCTTATATATATATATATATATATATATATATATATATATATATATATATATATATATATATATATATATATATATATATATGCAATAAACTGACGACGAACAGTGCAAAACTAGTATCTAACTAGCCTAGTTAGATACTAGTTTTGCACTGTTCGTCGTCAGTTTATTGCATTTATCTCAATCAATCCCTGACACACGTGATCCCTTGCTGGATCCAGTGCGCTTGAAAGGGCTGTTATTCGCCATATGATTTGTATTCTTTATATTACACTCAATATTTGATGATCTTAGTTTAGTTAGGTCAGATATATAAACTAGAGAAAGATTGTTCAGAGACTTGTATTTTATGATATCTTTACGATATGGAATGATTTAATGCATTGACAGCCATGATACACGTGAAGTGGGATTCAAAAAAGAAGATTCAGATTATTCGACTTTCTCTGGAGTGTACCAATTATGAATAGATTATATTTTCTTGTGTTCCCAAAAATTAAGTTTGAGTGACTGGTTAGGTAGAAATTTTGACAGGACGTTTTGGGGTGTAATTCTTTTGATCACCATTGCACATGGCTCATAGATATGTAAATCAACAGGAAGTGTTCTTCTATTTTTAGCGCTAGACAATTATAACTCCTTTAGGGTGAGAAGTAAGTTCATATTAGTGAATAGGCGCTGTCTTCTTATTGTCATACATTTCGTTTTAGATGCATTGATATACATTGTGTTTTGCCTACTACAAGCAGATAAATCATTGCGATTGATTTGAAGCTTATGTTCAGTGGAACTGAGGGATGAGATGCGTGTTATAATGCCCTGGAAACAAAGTAACCCATGGAGAAGGGAGATGTCCCAATACAGAGCCTTGGGGAACATCACTTAGAATATGAATCGAATCAGAAGCATTCTTCTGTACAAACAGCCTGTAATCAGTTAACTAGATATGAAGTGAACCAAGAATTTGAATAAACTATTGACTGGTAGATCAAGAAAGATTGCTCCAGTATATTTTCTGGATTCAATTGCAAATAGCAAGTGGTGCATAGTTTCGCACATGTAGTTTGACATAAATACTTTTGTCAGAAAGCTGATTGAGAACCATGAAGCGATTAGTACATATTAAGATAGCTAAGATATCTGAAAAGATGCTTGATGGTATGTATTAAGATAATTGTTGAAACTACAATTAGAACCAAATATGGGTCGATAATCTAAGATTGTTTGTCTTGTCTTTATCATGAGAAGCTTTAAATAGAAATAATAGTTGGGTACATTACAGTCAAGAAACGTTTCACACAGTCTAAGTACTGCAAAAAAGTTTCACACAGTCAGGTATATTACAGTCAAGAAACGTTTCACACAGTCCAATTGCAGCAAGAAATTTTTGACACAATAACATGGCAGTCAAGAAACGTTTCATACAATCAGATGCTTTATAGTCAAGAAACGTTTCACACAGGCAGATACATAATAGTTAATAAAGGTTTCTCACAGTCACGTAAATTACATTCAAGAAATGTTTAATACAGTCAGGTTAATTACAGTCCAATTACTGCAAGAAACATTTTACACAGTCAGATACATTGCAGTCCAGAAACCTTCACACAATCAGGTACATTACAGTCAAGAAACCTTTCACCCAGACAGGCACATTACAGTCAAGAAAAGTTTCACACAGGTACATTACAGCCAAGAAACGTTTCACACAGACAGGTACATTACAGTCAAGAAAAGTTTCACACAATCAGGTACATTACAGTCAAGAAACATTTCACACATTCCAATTACTGCAAGGTTGGATTCAGTTTTTACAGTACTCAGGTCTGGGGTAAGATGTACTTCGCACTGAAGTTAATCGTATGTTAACTTTTGCTCTTTCGGCAAAAGCGTGTAGATGATATGCATTTATCAATCAGAGTAGAATATAGAAGGAATTTATTTTTAATCTTGGAGCAGAAGAAGACATATTAAGAACGTGATCTAGAAAAATTTGGCATATATAGTAGGAATTGTCAATGAAATCCAGTATCAATATTTCGACATATGTATATAAGAACGTCTACCTAAATGGATCTGTTTCTGGATAATATAAAACTGATCAGAGATCCAAGCTCCAAAGGATATTCTTCATCATGGCGAAGTCAGCAAATCTAGAATCTCATAGAAGTGCTTAGAGACAGTAATGTTTTCAGAGATCATTGTATCGTTTATCAAAAATCAAATTGA
The DNA here is from genome assembly GCA_016617855.1 of Megalonaias nervosa. Lineage (NCBI taxonomy): Eukaryota > Metazoa > Mollusca > Bivalvia > Unionida > Unionidae > Megalonaias > Megalonaias nervosa. Next base: position 62,537 of record JAECUM010027153.1, on the reverse strand, counting down.
CGACAGTTGCCAATATTCTCAAATTCAAAGTTAAATTGTAATTTAGAGTAGGATTTCATCAATATCTTTTAAAGATGCTACTAATAACAATAATATAATAGATGAAGAAGTTGATGAAGTATAAACAATAGTAGTTAACGTATAAATAGCGATGGTTACGGTAATGGCTAGTCCGCTACACACATAATTGGTAAGTAAAATTAGTAGTTGTGGCAGATTTGTATTATATGTATTAAGATGAAAAGCATAGCAAAAGAGGTCCAAGCTCCGAAGATATTCTAGATATTCTAGCCTCCAACTCTGCAGAAAATACATAGATTCAAAACTTCTATGTAGACAGAAAGATAGCGGCACCAAGATACTTTCTTTGCAGAATGGAAAACTAACTAAAAGAAAACATTGAGTTAGAGTTACGAAGATGCTATTTTATTAGAAAAGTCAGCAACTGTTCCCTGCCAGTTTCATGTCCGGATAAAGGAGGAGGGCTGGGTATTGGGATAGCAACCAAATCTCTTAAAAACTTCATCCAAATACAGAAACGACAATGAGGGAAAATGAAACTGAAACCGGTAATAGGAGCGAAGTTCGTCAGGCAATTGGATCCTTGACGAATGGGGGCCCAAAGTCGAAAAGACGTCTCTGCTCTGACAGCAGATCTTCTGACACTAAATTCCAGCATCAGAGTTTGTTGCTGGAATACATGCACACTTTACCAAACTGGAAATATTGCGCAGACAGTCAGGGCAACAGACAACAACAACTTGTGCTTCTGGAAATGACAGGTCAGATGGACTGGAGCTGAAATTTTGGCTTATGGAGACATACTTATCTGCACAAGAAGAGACAATCACAAACGTAGAGTGACACTTAATACAAAAAAGAAGAGAAAGCTATCAGTCTTTGTTATAGGAAACCAATAAATGAGAGATTGCTGTATGTAATACTAAATTTCAAGATCATCAAGCTCTCCATGGTGGGCGGATATGTCCCAACAGAAGATGCTGACGAAGAGGTTAAAGGCAGTTTTTTTAATGATAGTCAGGTATGACGTCGTTCTACCTACAGCAGACTTCAACTCCGAGGTAGGTGACAAAAATGAGAATAGGGAGAGGACCATCAAAGAGCATGGAATGGGCAATATGAATGACAAAGGAGAGAGGTTCAGTGAATTTTGTGAGCAGAACAACTTGGCCATCGCCAATAAACGCTTTGCACACAAAGACATTCATAAGCTGACCTGGATATCACCAGATGGGAGAACATAGAGCCAGACTGACTACATCATCATCATTGGCAAATGGAGAAGATCACTGCTGGATGTGAGGGTGATGAGACACGCTGATGTTGGCAGTGACCACAACATCTTCGTGGCAAAGGTAGCATCTAAACGGAGGAAAACCTGGACTGGAGACCTTCACAAACAATGTCTTGAAACTCCGAGACCGGACGATGAAGCCGGATTTCAGTATGTCTATCAAAAACATACAGAAAGTCTCCCAGGCTGGAAGAAAGGATAACAAAAGAATACACAGATAAGCATAAAGAAGTGAAAATATCAGCGAGAAGAAGCAAGATAAATTATGCGGAATCCTTGCAGTTCTTCTCAAAGACACGAAAATATACTGCCACATCACAAGGACATTCAAAAGCAACTTTGGGAAATATCAGGAACTCCAAGTAAAATATACTGAAGGCACGACTATCGCAGATGCAAAAATGGAAACTGGAACTTTGGAAGCAACACTTTAAATCATATTCAACGGAATCGACCCAACTACAATTGTAGATTTCCCCAAAGCTGAAGAAGACCTTGATATCTGCCTTTGTGACATCACAGAAGAAGGCCTGATAGAAGATTTTGAAAATGGTAATGCACATGGGGAAGATGGCGTTATGCAGAAATACTAAATAGGAAACCCCAAAAATCTTGTGCCAGATTCTCCAGAAGATTTGGAACTGCGAACATGTAGCAAAATGAATAGAATATAGGCACAATAGTAAAGCTCCCAAAGAAAGTGATCTTGGGAACTGCAACAATTGGAGAAGGATCATAATACTGTACCTCAGAAAATAATAAAAATGTCTGGGCACTATATGAAGATTTCCAAATGCAAAGGTTTATACGAAAGCTGTATAACAGAAAATTTCAAGGTGGAGACCGGAGTGAAACAAAGTTGCATTCTGTCGCCATTCCTCTTTGTCCTTGCAATGGACTGGCTGATAAAACAGACAAGTAATGGACAACGTGGCATACAATGGATAATGATGCTAGAAGACACGGATTACGCATATGATATTAGCCTTCTTTCCAAGCGTCACCAGAACACTTAACAGAAGAACGACTCTGTGGCAAAAAAGCAAGCAAAATCGATTTCACTGTCGACACACAGTAAGATAAAATTCATGAAGATCAGCTCCAGGGTCATCCAGCCTGCTACAGTGAACAACACAAACCACCACAAGAAGTGGTAGAATTCGTCTATTTAGGCATCAAGATGTCAACAGATGGCGACTGTTGGAGGGACGTGAATACGCGTCAACAAATCTAAGCATAGCGATCAAGTTAATACTTCCTCAACGTGCATTTGTATGGTTCTGAGTGGTGGAAAATAAACACTTATTTAAAAATGGTTGGAAGCATTCCAAACCAAGTGCCTCCGCAGAATTAGAAGAATTTCCAGGCCAAACACCAATTAAAAGCAACAGAAGCCAATTAATTATGTATGTGCAGAATTAGTCATCATGTATGTTATCATGGACGAAACCAAGTACTATCCTGTGAATCTGACTAAAATACTAAAATTCATATTTTTGGTACACTGATGTTAAGTACTCCTGCATCACGCACCGCCGACTCTTTGCTGGAGATTAAAAACCAGAGGTGATGAATGAGACAAACAACAACAACAAAACAACTGCGGAAATAATGGGTAGGGGGAGGGGATATTACAAACCTATCTGCTTCAATCACTTATAAAAGGTTCCTGAAGTAAAGCAAAACTCCAGGAAAGAAGAACCTGAAGAGAACATAGATAGCTTACAAAGCCAGATGTGGACTATCTTTGACGGTATTAGAGGTGAGCGGTATTACTGTTTCGTTTTCTCGTAGTACATACTACGGTACTTTTTCACTGTACCGGTACGTCGGTAGTTTCCGTCGGAAATTACCGAGGAATCTTGTTACGACTTTCGTGATATTAACAGCATATTTTCAGCATTATGACAAACTATTTTTAAAAATTATTTTTTAGTTACGAAACAATTGTATCTGTAACAAATTAATGGTAAATAATGCAAATACAGTTATCTTCATGATCCTTGAATCACTTCTTTGACACGTATTACGTATATCGTCACCACGGCCAAATGGACTATTGAGAAACATATTGGGGCCAAATCCAACATCTGGAAAATTTCGGGTTAAAATAAAAATGAACAACACAAATACATGTCATGTTTTAGTTATTTGCTAGCGTACGTGACTGTCTAATGTATCTGTGTTCCTTCACGATTCTACCATGTTCAGGAGCGCACTTTTTTTATGTCTGAACCTTATGTAATTTCTCAAGTTCACTAAATACTTTTTCGTTTGTTGAGTAATTGTGTTTTATGATTAATATCTTGCCCGGATGTTGGCAGTCGGCTTAAAGTGTTCCCACCTATTATATCAATAGTCTCAACACATCCTTTATTTTCATCAATAGTCTCTCTAATGTCAGCATGGTGTCATTCACAGTAACTGCTATAGTGTAAGCTTAACCATTCCACTTTAGTTACTGCGTTTAGATATCACTTGTATTGCAATTAACATACACATGGAAATTTCATCTACTATAAGGTAAAAGCCATTTAATTTGAGGGGAGAGGGTTGTGATTTTCTTTTGAGATGAAATATTTTTTAAAATTTTCTCTCGCAGGATAATTAATGGTTTCCAAATAATATCATGGAAATAATATAATGTTATTTTGCTATTAATCAGAGCAATATATTTTTCCAACTGTTGACAGACGAAATGAAACAAAAATGTGTTAGCCCCCTGCTCCAGAACACTGAATTGTTGGTCCTTAATATAATTGAAATATACCGTGTTACGTAGCGGTACGTTCAGAAATACCGCAGTATACCGATGTACAAGATTATTCATGGTACCCAGCTCTGGTCCATATATTGATAGCAAACGAGACATCTCAAAACGTTTTGCTCAGTGTGCATAAAAAATGTGATTTGTTTTCCATAGTGATCCAATGTTCTCACACCAGCTGGACACGTGTGAGATATGTGAATTTGTCGATTGAGATAGTGACAATTAAGAGTTACAATGCAAATCACCTGGGAGACCTAAACGTTTAAAACAAAAAACTGACCACACAATAGAGCACAAACGGACCAATACAGACTTACTTGATTAATGGTTGGATCTTTATTTTATATGTAGTCCATTCCATGAACATGCAATGAATCAGAGAAAATACATTGTAAAATGGCAGTGCAACATAAAAGATGATCAAAAGGTAAGCATAGTTTGAATGGAAAGAATACCCTGCTAATCAGAAAAAGTCTATGAGAGCAAAGTTGCTTTATCCGTATCGCAAGAAGACCGAGGAAACTACCCAAAAATGTACGGGACAAGAGCAGAAAGGTCAGACATAGCAAAATATAAACTGAAAGAAATATTTTATCAAATGCTATGAAACAGACTACTTGCGTTGCTGAAAAGTATGCTTGTAGTACAAATCATGTATTAGAATGAAAAATATGCTGATAGTACAAATCATGTATTAAAATGATAAGTATGCTTATGGTACAAATCATGTATTAGAATGATAAAGTATGCTTATGGTACAAATCATGTATTAGAATGATAAAGTATGCTTATAGTACAAATCAGGTATTAGAATGATAAGTATGCTTATAGTACAAATCACGTATTAGAATGATAAAGTATGCTTATAGTACAAATCATGTATTAGAATGATAAGTATGCTTATAGTACAAATCATGTATTAGAATGATAAAGTATGCTTATAGTACAAATCATGTATTAGAATGATAAGTATGCTTATAGTACAAATCATGTATTACAATGATATGTATGCTTATAGTACAAATCATGTATTACAATGATAAGTATGCTTATAGTACAAATCATGTATTAGAATGATAAAGTATGCTTCATTTATAAATTATGTAAAGAATGTCAAATTAAATGGAAAGTATGTTTCATTTACAAATCATGTATTAGAATGATAAAGTATGCTTCATTTACAAATCATGTATTTGAATGATGAGTATGTCTCATTTACAAATCATGTATTAGAATGATAAAGTGTGTTTCATTTGCAAATCATGTATTTGAATAAGTATGTTTCATTTGCAAATCATGTATTAGAATGATAAAATGTGCTTCATTTACAAATCATGTATTAGAATGATAAGTATGTTTCATTTACAAATCATGTATTAGAATGATAAAGTGTGCTTCATTTACAAATCATGTATTAGAATGATAAGTATGTTTCATTTACGAATCATGTATTTGAATTAGAATGAGAAATCATCTGGAGAATATGTTTCATTTACAAATCATGTGTAGAATGACAAAATACCTGGTAGTTTTCTAACAAATTTTGTTCAGAACCCTTGATATAATGACTATAACAAAAATGATTGAATATGAAGATAAAAGAAAGTCAAGGTAGGTTTCATTATGGATCTTTCACTGGAACCTACCTGTCTTCCTGATGCCTCTATAAAAAGGGATATATAATCTCCAAGTAGTTTAATCTTGGCGGATTTCTGGATTTGCTTTTAAGATGTCGTCTAGAAACACAAGTTTCCTGATATGATACGGTACCACGTTTTACCCCTCTCAAATGCTTTTGGTGGCAGTAAGTATTTTTTTTAAAAAATATACAAGGTAGAAAAAGTAATGCAGCAACGTATCAGCTGTTTTCAACGTATACAATTTATAATGCGCTGAAACGAGAGAGAGAGAGAGAGAGAGAGAGAGAGAGAGAGAGAGAGAGAGAGAGAGAGAGAATATCAATACTGTTTAGAAACTAAATCATAGATTTGTTCACATTTAATCATTCTAGGCAACACAGCCAAATAATTAAAATTCTAACATATTTTCGACATTCAATGGAATAGATTTCTTTGCGTGCGATTGATGCATCCGTTTATTATTTCTATATAATAAAATTATAATAAAGACATACAAATCTTAAACACAAAGAATACAAGAATTTGTCTAGAGAATACTGTCACTGTTTGCCATGAAAAAATAACTAGCGACATGATAGACGAGAATTCATTGAAAGACGAGTCATTATTCCATACAATTTGCTGACATGTATGTTAGCATAAGGCAACACTATCAGATAAGTTTTGAAAATGTGCAAGAACCGAAGCGTATTTGTATTCATTCTGTAATTTAATAGTCAATGTAAATTAAGTTCAAATTATTGACTTTAAGTGGGTGGGTGTCACATGATACAAGTAAATGTTTTTTATTTTTCTTCTTTTCTTTCGTGACATCTGAGAATCACTTAGCCAATAGCGGGAATGCAGACTGTGAAAACTTGAACTTATTGTTGGGGGTTGGGGGGGGGCTTCAAAATCCCCCTAATTGGTATTACTGGCCTAAGTGTTAAATTTAAAGTTAAGAGACTATCTCGGGATTAGGAGTTTCTTGAGAGAGGAATATAGTGATTCAAGATCTTAGGTTTAGGAGTGTCTCGAGTTAAGATATGATGAAATTGACACAATGTCTTGGGTTTAGGAGTGGAGTGTCTGGAGATAAGCTATGATTAAAAGGTATACAAGATCTTGGGTTTAGGAGTGGAGTGTCTGGAGTTAAGATACGATGAAAGTGATACAATGTCTTGCGTTTAGGAGTGGAGTGTCTGGAGTTAAGATATGATGAAAGTGATACAATGTCTTGGGTATAGGAGTAGAGTGTCTGGAGTTAAAATATGATGAAAGCAATGCAATGTCTTGGGTATAGGAGTGGTTTGTCTGGAGTTAAAATATGATGAAAGCAATAAAATGTCTTGGGTTTAGGAGTGGAGTGTCTGGAATTAAGTTATGATTAAAATGATACAAGATCTTGGGTTTAGGAGTTGAGTGTCTGGAGTTAATATATGATTAAAATGATACAAGATCTTGAGTTTCGGAGTGGAGTGTCTGGAGCTAATATATCATTAAAATGATACAAGATCTTGGGTTTAGGAGTGGAGTGTCTCGAAGTAAGATATGATTAAAGTGATACAATGTCTTGGGTTTAGGAGTTGAGTGTCTGGAGTTAATATATGATTAAAATGATACAAGATCTTGAGTTTCGGAGTGGAGTGTCTGGAGCTAATATATCATTAAAATGATACAAAATCTTGGGTTTAGGAGTGGAGTGTCTCGAAGTAAGATATGATTAATGTGATACAATATCTTGGGTTTAGGAGTGACTCGAGTATTCGAGTCAAGAGGAGAAAAAAGTGATACAAGATCTTGGGTTTAGGAGTGGAATGTCTGGAGTTAAGATATGATTAAAATGATACAAGATCTTGGGTTTAGGAGTTGAGTGTCTGGAGTTAATATATGATTAAAATGATACAAGATCTTGAGTTTCGGAGTGGAGTGTCTGGAGCTAATATATCATTAAAATGATACAAGGTCTTGGGTTTAGGAGTGGAGAGTCTCGAAGTAAGATATTATTAAAGTGATACAATGTCTTGGGTTTAGGAGTGACTCGAGTATTCGAGTCAAGAGGAGAATAAAGTGATACAAGATTCAAGATCGGACTACTAAGTAGCAGAATACTGCTAAGTCTGCATTTGAAGTCTTAACTGTCAGAGCCTCGAATAACATCGTAGGAAGCACCTTAAGGGTTAGTATTCCGTGTTTGCATGGTTCACTGCTAGCAACTGCCGATGTAACCCGTCTGAATATCGTGGACTGAGATAAAATACTGGAAAAGCGTTATGCAAATGTTAAGCAGACCTTTAACGACTCAACTTTGTCGTAAGTTGTAAAAAGATTTGTCACGTAAGCAAAATCAATAGCATTACTTATTCGATGAATCAAAGGGATATTTTCAATACAAGCGTGGATATCTAAAACAAATGCATGTGACTGTTTAGAGCTGAAGACGATTCATGTTATCTTGATGGTTCCAGTCATTGATTCTAAAGTGACCTGACATGGCGCAGGGTTCATAATAGCAAGCCATTTTTCCACTTGTGCCGTACTTTATCTATATGCCTACATTCAAGATAAATAAGATTGACCTTTCCTTTTAATATGCCTGTTTAAAGAAATAGGTACAAAATATATCATGTTGATAAAAGTCCGTCATTCATATTATTTAAAATTACGTAGAAAATCTCTTAAGCGCCTATAATTATTTATTAAAGTTTAACAAGGTCTTCGGAAACCATGAGACTGTATGAAACTGTTTGTTTATGACTCTTTGATGAAGATCTGAAGAATGGTATAGACTGTTCTTCTTTAACTTTAACGCTAAACAGGTCACAATCACACTGTTACACAATCCGGGGGTAGCTATTAAAAGATCGGCAACTCAGGAAGAAACTAAAACTTCGGTACTATGTCTGTGGAAATGGATTTTGTTTTGCTCAGTTCATGTTGCAAAGCTCTGAAATAAATGTTTGGCAATCCTTATAAGAAAGCTTAAACTTGCTTTGTATATAAAGTTTTATCGCTGCAAAGTTATTTACCCGGGCCAAAGACTGACGAGTTTATTTAAACACGCCTCTGGTAGAAAAGCATTTATTAATATTTACATTTCACACCTGTAACTGAGTGGCTTTTTATTGCAAGAGAAGACTATGCGTTTGTGAATATAAAATCTTGGCAGAGGGCTAGGCCGAACATAAGAGAAAGGCATACAGGATTTCGTGTTAAATAAGTTAGGACTTATTAAATATTTTTTAGAGTCTTAAAGCCAATGTTTGCAAAAGCCGGTACAAGACTATTTGATCAGTTGTCTAACAGGATATATATATATCACAAAGTGAAATCTAACTTTTAAAATATATCAGTGCACAATTTTTACTAAACAACTTATTTTTTTTTTTATTAAAGTGAAAGATTCAAGCTCACAGAAGATTTCCAAAACCATAAAGAAGACAATTTTAAAATGTCATAACTAGATAAAACAATTAGTGTCTCTACGAACCGTTGTAATACAGACCTTGGCATGAAAGCAAAAAATATAAAAATTTTTTTTTATTTTTTATTTTTTATTTTTTTAAATAAGAAAACGGAGATAACATAATTTTGGGGAGATTGACCACAAGGCGGTACTTATTAAAAAAGAACTTTTATTATGCCTGCGTTGTGTCTAAAATTATGTGAATCAATAATAATGTGTTTTTTCTTCATAAAATGGAAGTATGATTAGAACGTACACTCAAATGTATGAATAGTAAAACATGCTGAGGGACTATCATGAGTGATGTGCATAGGGTTAAACCATTACAATGAATTTGGCTTTTACCTTTTAAAGATACAAGTACGCCACCATTCACTTCGGAATTGATTAAAAATGAGCAAATGGTGGACAGTGTTGACAATCTCATCGTAATGTCTTCAGATCTTACTCCTAACTTAACCGTAGATATACCAGCCACTAGACTTAGAATTCCATACGATGCATTTTGATGTCGTTATGTATTTACCGTCATTACTCTGAGAGAAACAACAAACCAAGCCACTTCTTCGGTTAGGATAAGACAACATTGCCTCACAATCTTTAGCACGTGAGAACTTTTTGGACCATCGATTATCGCAGGTGAAGATACGACGCTGTGCGCTTTAATACGCAAGTTTCACAGTGCTTCCTGAAAGCTCCTGACCGATCATGTCGGCTGATAGGCAGACCAATCTGAAATATGACAGTGGCTTTTTGGGGGGAGGGGGAGGCGGGTAATAGGGAGGTGTTAACCCCTAGCGCTTGAAATATCATTGCTGGAAAATACACATGGTTTAAGTATTCCGCTGAATTTTTCCGCCATCAGCTATATCAGTCTGAAGCTTTGCAACATTTTATTTTCGCTACACTCGAATTTCAAAGACGAGACTGAAACATTTCAAATTAGAATATGTGAGAAAATATCTTTTGTCAGGAGAGAAGGGGGAATTCATCTGCTTTACTTTACCTGCATATAGTTATTCTTTGCAGGCTAATATAATTAATAGAAGTAGTTCTTTTTCTGCAAATCAGAGCAAAATAAATTTTGAAGCTATTGGAGGACCAGACAATTCTTTTATAAAAAAAAATCTAAGCTCCTGTAAACACCCGATCTTTCTCGTCCCCCATCCCCCCTGCACAAAACTCAATGGTCAATACAATAGGGAGTAAAGATTTAGCTCTTGATATGTCCAGCTTTTCGTTAGCTTTTCCATTTATTACTTTAATCAAACAACTAGCTCGCTGTAAAAACGGTCTGCTGAAACAAGATGTCTTTATTAAATTAGAGGTCATAATAGCTTAAAATTTCACTATTTAATTTTGTATTCCAGTCTAACTATATCACTATAAATATAACTCAGTTGATATAAACTAAAATATCATAAATTTATAGTTACAGTCTAACATATCTTGCTTAGTATCAGTATCTCGCTGATCTCCAAGGAGAAACTTTCAATGTATCTGGGAAAATGCTAAAAAAAATGAAAACAGTAGGTCATATATAATACGCCCAATGTTCACTAATATAATTCATCTTTGCAGTGCTTGACTTGGATTGGTTTGGTGTTTAACGGCACAGCAACTCAAGTAGGCTAATATAGTAATTTGCACATCCTTGTAGGCGACCCAGAATGATCCATTCCGTCGCATTTCGGATTCGAACCCAAAACCTTCCGGTCACGAGTCCAGCACGCTAACTACTGGGCTACTTTGACTCATACCTCCTTTAGTCGCCCCTTATGACATGCGGCAGGGCGAGTTAATCCTATGCAACGTCCACGAGCGGATGACCAGCATAATTAGAATGGAGTACTTATTTCTAAGGCGGTATTTCTTAACCTTAAATGACAATTGATAAGTATTTCTTAACCTTAAATGACAATAGATAAGGCGCACCATTTCACATTAACATTCATTAAAACTGGTCTCATTCCTGGGTGCCATCTGACCTAGTCTCCTACATGGTGATACAAAATACAAAATCCTGGTGCTTTAAGGTCATAAATTAGTGTCAAACATGTGGCTTGGACTGAGAGGAAAGTTATCAGTGAATGTTTAGTTCTTTTCGAGTCACTCCAAGTGGATTGTTTAAAAATATGTTTGTATTATTATAAATTAAAAATAAAGATATGAATAGAATATATTATTTTGAGATGTAGTAACATAAGGTAAACAGAATTTGTAAACATACCGGTACATCAAGTAATGACGTACTGGAATTCTATTTTCGTATTAAGCAGAATATATTAGGATTATATGATTAACATCCAAGTGACTTGTAGCTATAGCGGGTGATTTTAGCTTAGTTTGGAATGTTGACCTAGATATACAAAACCATATGAATATAAAGAAGCGAGTGAAGTAGAAAATTCAATATAGTGGATATGGAGATTAAATACGTAAGATAAAATAATTTACATGCAGACGAGAGAGTCATAGGTTTATTGGATGGCAAGAATACTACTTCCAGTAAACAATTGTTGCATTTACCTGATTTTAACCTCAATCTCCAAAATGAATATCGTGGGTCAAACCAGTTATTGTAAACAGGTAGGAAGAATTTGACTCAGGGTTTGGCCTAAGCAACATAGGCCAAAAAAATAGCCCATTTTTCTCACTTGTTAGACAGTTCTGCCTTTATCTGACAAGAGTTATTAATCAATCAAGAATTCAGCCTAATATTTACTTTAAAAAAAACACAAATGAATTTAGCTGGCGTAGCTGCAAAGTAATTGTTATCTTTTGCAGTTACACTGTAAACATATGCCTGCATCAGTCATTAACTGTCAGCAGTTTTGCATATGAAACGAGAGTAAGCTAGACATATGCAAAATGGGAAAGGCATTGAGACAATAGACCTCTTACTTCATAAAATGCAAATTCATCAATATCTATTTTGCTATGGATATTGGCTCATGATCCCACTCGATGTATTTTAACATGCCTGTTCGTAATAATGGTATAATGATATCTCCTTGAGGATTAAGGTTACAGAAATTCAGTATTATTATAGCTATCAGGGTATTATCATAACATGGTTGTCTGAGTGGTTGCACGTATCGGCCTGTTGACCTTAGGCCTGAAGTGTTAGCGACGTGTCAGAAAAAAAACCCTGACTTTTACATTTTTTTACTTGAAATCTACTTCTTACAATATCGATATCTCTATACATTTCTATGTATCGTTGCTGAAAATAATTGTTTGTATTTATTTATTACCTCTAACGGGTTTGCAAGTGAAACATACGAATGCTAGAAGTAATATGACGTGTGAAAGGTTATACATTTTTAGAGCCACAACTTTTTTTGAGGGCGATTTGGAGGCAGATCCCGAATTTACGAGGCAAAGTCTAAGATGGGAAGGTAATATGCATATAGAATCTATAGAAAGATCTGAAAATCAGACCATTTGCACATAATAAGTAATATGTTGCACCATATATTATCCATACTTAGTAATGCTCACAAGTATCATTAACTGTCAGCAGTTTTGCATATAAGCAACGCTCACAGGCATCATATGTGAATACCTAGTGTAATCAACGCTCATAGGCATCATATGTGTAATGCCTAGTGTAAGTAATGGTTACAAGTATCATATGTGTAATGCCTAGTGTAAGCAATGCTTACGTGTATCATTTGTGTAATGCCTAGTGTAAGCAACGCTCACACCTATCATATGTGTAATGCCGAGTGTAAGCAACGCTCAGATGTATCATATATGTAATGTTGAGTGTAAGCAATGCTCACAGGCATCATATGTATAATGCCTAGTGTATGCAACGCTCACAGACATCATATGTGTAATGCTGAGTGTAAGCAATGCTCTCATGCATCATGTGTGTAATGCCTAGTGTAAGTAATGCTCACAGGCATCATATGTGTAATGCCTTGTATAAATAATGCTCCTATGCATCATATTTGTAATGCCTAGTGTAAATAATGCTCACATGCATCATATGTGTAATGCCTAGTTTAAGTAATGCTTATGTGCATCATGCGTAATGCCTAGCGAAAGTGTAAGAAATGCTCACAGGTATCATATGTGTAATGCCTAGTGGATTCATGCATGTTCAATTCTTCATTCGCATTTAATAGGGTTCTTACCTAAGGATATATCTTACCTAGTCGTGATCATAATTTGAAACAACAAGAGAAATAACAGTATATATTTAGCAAGGTCACTGAAAGCATCGGCTGATTTGGACTTAAATTTTTCACTATTAGCATTTAAATCTGATTTTTATCACTTATTTGAAAACTATTATGGATTTGTAATAAGGTATGCTTTTCATCTCGCTCTTATAAGATGTGAATTCATCTCGACCATATCTTGGTGTTTAGAATGAAACAGCTATTCGAATTCATCTCGACCATATCTTGGTTGTTTAGGATGAGACAGTTATTCGAATTCATTTCTACCATATCTTGGTGTTTAGGATGAAACAGCTATTCGACTTCATTTCGACCATATCTTGATTGTTTAGGATGAGACAGTTATTTGAAATCATTTCTACACAATCTAGGTTGTTTAGGATGAGACAGTTATCCAATTTATCTCTACCATATCTTGGTTTTTTAAGATGAAACATGTATTTGAATTCATCTCTACCTAATATTGGTTGTTTAGGATGTTTTGTGTATCTAATAAAATAAATTTTGGAGTTGGTACCGAGACAATAAACTCCCCGTCGAAGGGTTACACTATTTGCAAGGCTTCGCCGAGCAAAGACAAATAATGTCAATCTGAGACTATGATATTTTTGCATCTGTATCAACCATTGGTTAATTAGTCTCATCCATATGCAAATCAATTATTTCTGAATTGTATATATATATATATATATATATATATATATACATATACATGCTGTTGCTATATTACATATATGTTAGCATATTAGTTGCTAGCTATGCTGCTATTGGCTATTATATATATATATATAATGAGTGCACTTGATTGCTGACATGCACTCAACAACACTATTCTTCATGAAATGGCTCTTATCAAGTTCTCTATCCGAAGGATATAAGTTACATACATCCTAAATTGCTGAAAACCATCAGCGGGTGATGATACAATGACACAATCAACTGGAGATAACCAACCACAAAAAAGAAAAGCAAGGATTGGAATGCCGGGTCTTTTTGTTACTTGGGGAAGAAATAATAATTTATGACATAAGCGATATAAAGTGATATAACCATTCAGTTACTGCCCATGATGAAAACTAAGAATAACGACTCGATAAATGTAGCATAAGATGAAACAGACCAGGTTCTCATTTTCGTAAGTCAGAGCCGATAAGTTTGCTCTTTTGATGATGAGAGTAATGGATTGAGTATTTACCTGAAAAGCTTTAACCACCAATGATTTGAAGCCAAAGTTTGACCCAGCACTCTGATCTGCAAAATGACCTTTTCTGCAATGGTTTCTAAAGAATCGATTACAAGAAAGCCGACAATATATATTTTTTTAAACTATGAAGCTCTTTGATTTTTTTTAACAGTGATCATATACAAATGTAAAATACCTCAGATACATTGGAGAAATGAATGGTAAATCCAAAGTTTCTTTTGGCAATAAATAAACTTCTTGTAATAATTATTTTATTTGCTTTTCTTTTTGCCAAAAAACGTGTTTGCAAAAACTAGTACATCCTTGACTCGTTGCAGTCTCTTGTACATAAATACTGATTCCAAATGGATACAATGCATTTTTCTGAGACTGATATAAATTTTAACAACTAAAAGGTCATAAATTTATATTGACATTACCTAAAAACGTGTCGATAACGGACAATCCTAAGTACTTTACATATGACTACTCCCTGCTATACTGTAAGTGTTTATATTGCATAATCTCGTAAGGCAAACACTCGATAACGAGCTTTTATACACCTATAAAAATTCAAGAATTGTTTGTTAATCCAAAGAATCGAGCGTACATTTTCCTTAGCTGTTGATAATTACCTAATCTGCGTCTAAATGATGATTTAAACTAATTCTCAGAAAAATGTTTATATCAGTTTCCTATTCAAGTCCAACTCACACATAATTAAACCTTGGACACGCCTTGTTAAATACGTTAATAACAAATAATGACTCCTCCCGTAATCAGATTATTTGCAGTTGAAGTTTTGTGTTCAGTTGCTAAACAAATAAAACTGACGTTCGTACGATACATTAAACAACAACTCGAGAGTAATTATTTTTCCCGTGCTTTAACATGCATCTGTCGATAATACCCCGAGTCCTCTATTCTTCTTGGAGTATTTATCGACAGCTATATGACCGTCGATAACTTTGAAGCGATTTAAAAATAGTGGGCCCAGTCGGGTGTTCGTGACATTTGCACAGCTTTAAATCACAAAAATTGAAAAATGTCATTGTTCTACGGCTAGAAACTACTTTACTTGCATTATCAAGTGTGTTAAGAGGCAGGCTATGCCACTGTACGTATTGTAGGCACAACGATCGGATTTCGACGCATCTCAAGTGATCTGCAAAGAGAGCTGAACCATCGATTCTGAGGCATTCTACAAAGTTGTAAACAACGGTAAAATTTATAAGACAAAAGATAAATGGTTACTTCAACCCCATCAAAAAGTTTATTTTCACATTGCTGACACATTTTACTATGTATTCACTGAAACTCTGGTTATCATGAGAAACATGATAGTTCATGACCTGAAGTTTTTGACTATTGCTTTTGCCACGCACGAAGGCCGATACACAAGACAATTTATTTATCAATGACAATAGTTGTCATTAATTATTCAGAAACAATTACTGATAAGAAAATGAAGATGTACGTTCTTGGTATTATACTATAACAGCATCACAAGTGTCCTTAGAGAGACGTTAAAGAAATTAATGGTGGCTTAGAGGTTTCATACCAGCTTCTCGAGTGTTTGTGGAACTAATAATAACCCTATAACATCAAATAATCTATAGTAATAATGTACAGAGATGCTTAAACAGTTTCATATGGGGCACTGGATTCAGAAAAGATCTATTTCTCATTACCAAAAAACCCCAACAAATTTGTAAACTTAATTAAGCTTAGAAGTGCATATAGGTTTCCCATTGAAACTGATAGATGGCCTAATGTCCCCGATAATGAATGATATTGCACACTTTGTCAGTCTTTGGAAATAGTGGATAAATATCACTATCTTTTGTCAGTTTATTATTTTTGTAATGAAAGATCCCCCAAAATGTATACTAATTTTACACTTCCGGGACTAACGTTTATAAATATAATCAATGAATGAAAACAGGTAGCTAAGACTATTACTAAAATATTTGCAGAATTTTAGATTGCGTTTTCCGAATTTTGTAATCCCTTTTAGATTGCGTTTTCCGAATTTTGTAATTCCTGTTAAGCATTATGTCATAACATCACATGCTATTTTTATGTTCTCTTTCTTATATACCACATATGTTGTAAACTTTACAACCTCTGTGTAATCAAGTCTTGTCTTGTTGCGGCACTAAAGGAAAGGAGGGTGCTGAGAGGTGGGGGTCATTTTCAAACAAGAAATTAGGTTTGAATGAAAATTTATATATCTGTTGAAAAACTAGGGATGTAGATTAGCAAATCTATTTTCAAATTAAAGCCTTTCTTTACTCAAACGGGGATTTTTTTTAAGTCTTTGACCACCAACATTAGTCAGTTGTCTCATTTGCAATGGCTCCTCTCGCCTCTCTCTCATTTACCATTTATCGCAAACATTTTCTTTCCATTTAAACTTTCAACGCATATGTGTCGTTTTGCTGTAATATTAAACAATACAGATGGATGCATCGTAAAGAAAAATTAATATAAACTTAACTTTCCCTTTATTACGTGTAGATTCATTTACTGATAGTAGGCGTTATTGATGAAAGTTAGCTGTTGGCCAGTGTCCAAAATAATATGCCCTTTTTACATGAAATTGCGTGGTACGACGTAAGTGATATCATTGTCGAGGAGTAAAGCTGCCAGAAATCCTATACTTAAAAACAATGAAAGCAATCGATATTGCTGATAGTTTGGCAATGTGGGTGGTGAGAGATGTGCCTTTTTACATCAGATCCAACACACTGGATTTATATTTCACATATTACCTTAAAACTGACTGAAGGCTGTAAAAATCCATAGATTATATCCTTATCAACACATTGTCAACACCGTCACCAATTCGCACATCTTTGAGGGCAAAATAACACTATTGTACATGCATACCGTTACCTTCAAATGGCTTGAAAATTAATATTAGACCAAAAGCTCTAACTCCACTTTTCAAAAATGCTTAATAGTTGAAGAGTTTAGCTTTACAAAATGTTTGGTCCAATTTACCACATCTATCTCAAATTTCTTAGGATTATAGTGGCGTTCTTGTCCGAAGCAGACTGTATTTCATGAAATAAATATAGCGACGTTAGGTAATTTATTTCCATGTCCAGTCTCAACAAAACGTTTCGTGGAAGATTTAATTTTGCGGATGTACATTACCAATAAATAAAAATGAAATGAAACCCTTCAGACATATGTATGATTGTACTGCATCTTGTCTTATACCAAGGAATATTTGATTTCTTGGGAAGATAAGAACGATTATTTTGTTTCATTACATGTTGGGGAAAATCTTTTGTTTGTCTCCGAGATAAGACGACGCCCTTTGAAGATGAATTCAAGATATACAGAGAGCAGATGCATAATTTTAATCGATCATTGATATTCGCTGAAAAAGCCATTATATCCAAGGAAACATTAAAAAGGATATCTCCATATCTCCATTTTTGACCGAAAACGCATGTTTATTAAAAGCTGGAGCAAGATCATCAACTTCATTTATGACAGAAAACGCATGTTTATTAAACGCACGGGGCCAGATCCTTAACTCCTTGGTTTGGTATCACAATTTTGTTGCAATTGGCGACATATCAAATATCAAGTATTGAAATCCACAATCATAAAATTAACTCTATTATGTAAAAGTTTGGGTTAATTCTCACTAGGAAGAGGTGGATATATATATATATATATATATATATATATATATATATATATATATATATATATACACACACACACACACACACACACACACACACACACACTTATGAGTAGATCTAACCACCTTGGATCCATATTTGCATATATCAATTTTCAATTTCCCTTTTTGTGCTAAGAGCGCAATATGAGAAATATCAAAATAGCTGTACTATTGTAAAATTCAAAATGTATAATCAAAATAGTAATACTGTTGTAAAATTAGGAATGTATGCTATATCAAAATAGCAATATTATTGTAAAATTCGGAATGTATGTTATGTCAAAATAACAGGGCTATAGTAGGAAACCGAAAGTATGTTTTTTCAAAATAGCAATACTCTTGTGTGTGTGTGTGTGTGTGTGTGTGTGTGTGTGGCAGTTTAGAGTGATGTCTAGCACCGGGGCATCATGCCGCAGAAATGTAGCATCATGTCACACACAGTCACATCATCCTGACACAAGCCGACCAGTCCTCACTAAACTCTTTATGCTGAGCGCCAAGCGAGGCAGCTGCTAGTACAATTTTTAGTAGCCTTTGGTATGACTTGGCCTAGGTTCGAACCAGCTACCTCCGCATCGGAGGCGGACGCTCTAACCACTTAGGCCACCGGAGCGGTCTCAATGTTATTGTAAGAATCGGCATGTATGATATCAAAATTGCAATACTACTGTACAAATATTTAAACGAAATAATGTTCTAAAGGTATCAAGGTCATTTTTGTGTTTCTGAGAGCATTCACGTTTAATTTTCATTATCAGTATGTTTAACGTGGTTAAAACACTCATCTAGTTCTTTGTCATTGATTCTATCGTTCTTAAATATTCGGGGTCAAATCTAAGAAAATTTTAATCTAAAACCTTTTGCAAATAAAAAAAGATTAATTTGGTACTTTAACCTTAGAATATTTGGGTACATTTTTGAAAAGAAATTCAAAAGTCTTTACTAACTTCGAATTCATGAATTACATCCTATTCTGTGAATAAAAAAAAATAAGGCATATGTGTAAACAGTCCAGGCCACAACAACTTTCTAAACAATTCCTGCTTTGTACATATTTAATATACAAGGCGTTCTTAATAATTTATAATGGACTTTACATTACAGTTTCGAAAAGCTACCGAGCAGTGTTTATTACGTCACAGTTCAAAACTTAAACTGAAGTACGTGGTTACTGATATCAGTGGCACTAATTTTCTTCCTATTTATTTCGACCAGTCTCCACCTAATTGACAGCAAAACAATTGCTGTATCTTAAAATTCCTTTCTCATATGAATATAATACTTTTTTAACACATGTATAAGACTTATACAACACACAAATTACACGCATACTTTCAAAGTAACATATTACCTCCCTTTATATACGTGCACACCTACTATTCCGTCTATAATCAAGGTTTAAGAATGCGAATTAGAAAGTTCCAACCGTATTTCCTTCAGGCATTTTTTATGCGCAAGCTTGTAAATGCACGTGTTCAATAAAATAAAAACAATAAACAGCAGTATCAAAAGCTGGCCATTCCAGGAAAAAATGCGATCTCTGGTTTTCCGGTAATTAATGCATATTTCTAAACATTGCAAACGCTTTATTATAACTGATGTTTGCATCAAACTAAATGGTTTTCCATGGTCGGACTAACCCACCGGGATATCGGGTCCACTTGCCCCTTAAACCTGGAATTGTCATAATGTCGATAGTGGCTTCTGGGCCGCCAGTCCAACCCCGTTTTCTTTGTCAAAGTGTCGCGCTGCAATTTGCAAAGGCAAAAAAAACGACCAATTAATCAAAGAAGGGGAAGGGGTACGGAATATGTTTGGGATTGGAAAGAAAAAATTTCGGCCGCAAAAGTCTTGCAAAATCTTTCTTGTTCTGATGTGCCGAAAAAATATCTTTTTTTATTCATCATTTTAACTGCACAAGAAAAATTATGGTGTGATAATAGAACAAATAATAACCTGGCTACGAAGCAAAGTCACCCACCCCTGAGAATTAAATGGTCGGTCACTTAAAGAAACCATGATACAACATGATAGGAAGGATACACGTGTCTCATGATTCCTTTAACACGGCTCTACAACAGTGGAAATTTAGAAAAATCAGTAAAAGAACAGAGGACTTGTAGAGCTACATAAAGAACAGGTAATTTTCGTCATTAACCACTTTCGTATACAAAATAAGGTCTTTTGAATTCGTTTGCCAAATTTGTTAAGCGTCGAAGATGATGGTCCGTCGTTATAATGCCGCTAATATATCGTTTCTGTCTATTAATAATGGAGAAAAACCCTAAAGATTATATGCTCCGTCTAATTATAATGGAAAAACTAAAGATTACATATCACGGCATCGAGATGATCAACACTTCATTTATTTGATAGTTTCATGCATTCATTTTACAAACTGTTATGCTGTCGTGTCAGGAACGGCCTTAGCAAACGCGGGGCCCCATTTGGATCATTTTGGCGGAGCCCCCTGGATTTACGCGAGGGGCCCCCTGTGAGCACGGCATTTGGAAATAAACTTTTAAACAATTTTTTTTTATGATATTGAACTTAAAAATTTTCTTCCATCGCTTTAAAATTACTTTTTCTCTCTCAATAGATATATTTTTAAAAATTACGAACGCGCGGGGCCCCTTAAAAATTACGGAACGCGCGGGGCCCCTGTGAGCGCGGGTCCCGATTGGGCCAAATCAGTCCAGTCGGCTTAACTCCGCCCCTGTTCGTATCAGATAAGTAACTTTAAAATTGTGACATTTCCAGCAGAACTATTAGAAGCCAGTAAGTGCTAAATGAATTTGAAGTGTCAAGTTATTTTCAATATGTCATCGCAATAAGAGTGCTAAATGAGTTTGAAGTGTAAAGTTATTTTCAATATGTCATCGCAATAAGAGTGCTAAATGAGTTTGAAGTATAAAGTCATATTCAGTATGTCATAGCAATAAGAGTGCTAAATGAGTTTGAAGTGTAAAGTCATATTCAATATGTCATAGCAATAAGAGTGCTAAATGAGTTTGAAGTGTAAAGTCATATTCAACAAATCATTATTACATAAACATTTTCTTTATGGATTTGTTCATTGATGTTGCGTGATAATATCTATGGAGAATATTTTTTATTGGATTTATATAATTAAGAATGGAAATAAATAAAACGGTTGAATTCAAATATCATTTTAGGAGCGATTATCCTTTGAGTGACAGTGTCAATCGATAGCAAATAGTTGTATCAAGTTTATATGGAATAATTTTGACGAAAAGACTTAGAGATAGGTTTGAATTACTGGCAAGTATGCTTACAATCTGATATTATACAACAAAATAGATCATTTTGTGACTGACTGACATTTTATCGTCTTTAATGGGGAAAAAAATATTAAATAGCTAGTAATGAAACGTTCTTGGTAATTGATAATTATTAGTGACAACATTGTTAGGAACGTCACTACTTAATTCCACTGTGAAATTAGCAAATGATTATATGAATAACTTATTACTACCTGAAAAAGTATATATATAGAAAAAGATTATGTATTGCATAATTTAACCTGGTAAGAACATCTACTTTTATCAGTAATAACATTCAATATGACTGCCGCTAAGACCAGACCTGGAGGTAATACAGCCATTCTAAACTTGAACTGAATTTCACTCTGAGGCGTACATCCAGCTTTTGGAACTATACAAACTTAAATGTTCATCTGAGATTGTATCTAAACATTTATTTGGAAACTTGAATTGGTTCCATATCGATTCTGACATACCAGGAATTTGAGATACGGTGGAAGGATAAACTTATCAGCTGAGAAATGTGACGCTCATGGTGCGTTTAGGTTGGGCCCTGTCCCTCGTCGAATTAATGTATTTTATGATGCGTATTATCCAAAATATTCTAAGCTTGGTTGACACTGTTTGAGACTGAAGTTCACAAACGTCTTGCAAAAAACACATCTTTCTCGAATTTCAAACTCAATTTTCAAATTTACTGCCAATAAATCAGACTCTTTTTTTTAATGTATTCGCTTTGTTGTAAGTGAGCGCTCACTAAATGCAATAGAAAGACTTAATTCGTCGACACACAGAAAAGAGCAGAAAATACAAGATAGAACAGTATGGTATAATGCCAAGGCCAAAGTCGTCGACAGAAAAGAACAGACAATATGAGCTAGCATAATATGATATAACAACAGAGCGGTTAGGATCTCTATATGCGTTCTGTCTATACAAAATATAAAGCAAGAGCATTATGAAAAAAAAAAATCATTTAGCAAATGTTATATATTTAATACACGTGCAGACTAACAGTATCATATTTAAATTTCTGTTCGTTGAAAGAATCATCAACGAACACATGTTTCTGGGTATTTTTTTTAAAAAAGAGAACCAAATGGTTTAACCAAATGTTCTGCTATCAGCTCTTTTTTTTCAGACAAAATCTTTGGCAAATATAAATAAATCCTTTTGAAAATAATAGGACTGATTTTCAAAAGAAAACAGAAACAAGAAAAGAAACCAAAACACTTTGCAGCATGAAAGATTTAGGTTTAACAGTCCAGAAAACTTCATGACTTGTATTTGGTTCTGTTGGATTGGCAAAGCTGGGAAAACACGCATCGCAGAGAAAGACAAGTTCTGTTATTTTTCAAGATTCATCATTCTAATTGGAACTACCTGTAAAATTAAACGTAAGTCTGCAGCTAAATCTTCCCAAAAACTTTCTCTAAAGGTCCTTTCCTTTTAATTGTAGGGTGCTTGGAGACAAAAGGTGCACCATGATTCGATGACTAAAGTTCTGCTTGGTTACGAATATGTCGACTTCTTTCGTGTTTAAGTGAAATAAACATAAAAATATGACATCAATGGGCATGCGGATGAATAGTAAACAGAAAACTTCCTAAATGTATCAATTTCCGGTACACTTTAATAAAAAGAAGTATCATGACTGGGGAAAGACAGGCAATCATTCATATTCTATTGCTGACATTGAGGTGGCCTGACGTAGAACTGAAAAAAATAAAAAAAATAAATGAAAACGATAAATATTACTTGCGGCATAAAAGTTGTTAATAGTACATAAATATCAGGTAAATGAGTGACGTCAGTATCTGAATGGCTATAGTCAGGGTCACTTTCTGTTTGTCGACATAATCACGGGAAATTTCCAATTATATGGTTCTCGTACAATAGTAGTATATTCGGAGTCGCGCACAAATTATTCAGAGTCTCCTATAAGTGTTGTGTATACAACAGCAACAATTACTGCCGCCTGACATTGACGTCATATATGTGCATCTTGAATAATGTCAAAACTTTGCATTTCCAACGGTTTTGCGGAGTTAAATCTGGCTAGGGTGTAATCATCAATTTGTATAAAACAGCTTTTTAGAAACATTAGAACATTTATTCTTTAGTTGTTGCAGTAGTCATATACAGACAAGCATAACTAACGAGTCGAGACAAATTATATGGATGCAAACAACTGAATTCTCTACTTAAATTTGCTTAAGAAGAAAAATGTCACAGTCTGAGACAGGAATTTTGAAAATAAATATTCTAATTTCTTTCAATATTTGAGGAAATGGATTTATGGTTGATATATTATTTACGAAATAGATATTGTAAGACTGGTCTTACTACAGAACATATTGTATTTAGCCATGACAAAAGTATGTTTAATTACATCTTTTAGAAATGCTATCAGAAAATCTTTCTCTGGACATAGCTGTAATAAACTATAAAACTGCTTTTCCGTTTGTAAACCATTTTTCATCGTACGATAGAAACCTGAGATATGAAGACGTGAAAAAACTGAGGTCAGATGTTGCACTTCAAATTTCAACTTGGCAAAGTGTAAATCTGCAGGACTGAAAGTAAAGTTCGATGGTAGAGATACAATTTTCATGACTAAGAGCCAAGTTCCATGGTACAGACACAATCTGCATGACTGAGAGCGAAGTCGATGGTATAGACTACAATCTGCAAAACTGAGAGCAAAGTCGATGGTACAGACACAATCTGCATGACTGACAGCCAAGTTCCATGGTACAGACACAATCTGCAAGACTAAGAGCAAAGTTCCATGGTACAGACACAATCTATAAATCCCTACAGTTGAGTAATTACCTTGTGAGCATGATGTTTTTTGTTGTTTTTTCCCTTCAATTTAAAATACACGTAAAATCATTAATGTGTTCTGTAATTCAGTATATCATACAATATCATAGTTTAAAATGGACTAGTATATTGTATAGATGCAAGAACAACGCCTTTTGTTCATGGAAACAGTAAAAAATCCAAGTAATGTTAGAATACAATAATTTCGACTCCGATTATCAAGATAATGTATAAAGATGTGAAAATATACACATAGACATATAACTTACATAGACATATAAGTTTCCGATTATCTCGACTCAAAGGAATGGAGTTGAGAAGCTTCAAAAGAAAGTATCGCATTCTTCATTACACTCGCATCCTCATCACGAGTTTATGAACTTGTTAACCGGTGAAAACATTACTGACGTAAGTTTTAGACATTAAACCACCGTCTATACTAACGTAAAAGTTAAGTCCAACTTCACAACTGCACATACCCAGATTTGCCGTCGCATAATGCGCCTGCAGATCTGAATATCTGTAGTTTGTTGTAAGTAATCAGTAGGACAAACAACATAGACCCTGTTCTGCTGGCGCAATATGCAACGGCATATCAGCACCAATCCTGTTTGCATTTGTTAGAGCTCTCAAGTCCTATTAGGATTTGCCGTTCGGTTCGGGTTGACCCCCCCCCCCCGATTTAATGCAATGGTTAGGATAAGTATTGCGTTTTACAGCACAACAACACAAATAGGTTATTGCTGAGATTGTGAGATTGTTATGAAATGCGTTTATGATTAAACTTCTGATGCAAGCTGGTTATATATTTTCCTAGATCCGTAAATGTTACGGAAAGGATGAATATGGAGGGACTGATGGCAGGTTTCGCTGGCGTTTGAATACCTGCAAATGCATGTGTTGTTTGGCCTTCCAAAAACCTCTCAGTCGTGGAGTCCTCGTGGAAGGCCATTTCAAATTTATCTCTCTTATCTACGTATCTATGTGTTAACATGATATGTTGACTGCCCAATTTGATTTGCCTTGGCTACATGCATTAACCACATGGATGCCTCATATTTTAAAATCTCTGTGAGAACAAAGGGTGTTTGTTCCATGATTTCTTTTCCCTTGTATTCAAGGAGGTCAGAACGGTTTGTTTGCTTGGGTCTATGTATCGCCTGCATATTACAGGTGTTGTAACCCCGCTTTGTCAGGTGTTGGATTAGCTCAATGTACCTCATCCTCAGGTTTCACTCAGAGAACCCACAAGCAGGTCGCATCATACACAAACATCGGCCAACATTCGAATCGTGTAAACCGTTTAAATTGATCTTTTCAAACAAACCAGTTGTAGCATTTCGCAGACCTAAAAATTTGATAGACATGGTAGTCAGGGCAAATTTAAAGCCACTCTAAAAAACTTGATTGGAAATCGAAGCCTTGTGGAACACAAGATGCAAGAGGTGACACCACATGACGGAAACAACACATTTTCCAGCACCGTCACGGGTGAAAAGTTCAATATTGAGAACCATACATTAACATGCAACAAAGTACATGTGATCTACCTCATCACATGCAATGTATACAGCATCCAATGTTTTGGATAAACGCAGAAATTAAATATTAGAATGAATCTACACAGATCAGACTGGCAAACCAATAAAGTGGAAAGGAGCTCAGTGTCGGAACCTTTCTCTTTTCCCAGCAATAATATCAATGATGTAAGCATGACTGGAATCAGCCATAAATAAAATCGGAAAAGAGAAATTATGAAATCTAAAGAAACCTATTGGATTCGCAGGCTGTGAACATTCAAACCCAGCGGTTTAAATCAAGAAGAATCTAAACGGACATTTGTCCTTGCAAATTTACAAGAACCCCATAATAACATTTTTCTGCCATTAATCAACTCTCTCAAACCCACGGTCTTAACTATCACTTTTTTTTGTAAAAGAAATTGTTAAATATTAAAAACGCATTTAAACATTTATTTAGAGGATTTTTAGCTATGAATTATTACCAACTCATTAATGCAGTACTACATTGTAGATGGCGCAAAGGTTTCATCGTTGATCTTTATCTTACGTCATCAATTTAGGTTCTTTGTTCTTGCAATATATATATAGTATATATATATATATATATATATATATATATATATATATATATATATATATATATATATATATATATATATATATATATATATATAACAATTTAACAAAACATATGATTATATAAGAAACAAAAATTAACACAAAAAAAACGGAAAAAAATAAAAAAAATAATTGAGGTGTGAGGCCTAAAGTGCAAAATTTGGGGGACACAGATTTACTCTAATTATCGAAGTGGTTTTACGAGTTTGAGCTTGAGTTTCCTGATTAAATGTTTCTAGTAGACTGAGCAGGGAGATAATATGATCTAAACTGGTTTCAGTTTTAAAGTAGAATAGTACTTTAAAACTGAAATCAATTTAGATCATATTATCTCCCTGCTGAGTAGAATAGTACTTAAACAGGCTGGTTCTAGGTCCATTCGGCCATAAAATTGCGTTTACAACTTCAGGCAATGTACATGCATGCACATTATTTAGTCAGATTAAACTAATTATTTCATGGGCTGGATTTTAAAAACAAGTACCCAAGGAGAGAATCAAAATACTATATAATGTATTCTCTCAGCGATGCGATTAGTAACGCTTGTTCCCTAAAATAGGTCATAAATTCGAGCAAAAATGCATTGTTAACAATTCTCGACTTTCAAAAGATGAGCTGTACGATTGCAGTTATTAAAGGTTATGGAAGAAAAATGTACAGTTTTTATACCAAATGATGTTTAAAGATATTGCTATTTTCCCATTTGTGGCAAACTGGGTAAATTTACTATAACAAATTCTGAAAACTAATCAAGGATACATGCTCACTATCTGCAAATTATCCTGACCCTTAAGCGAGGATACATGCTCGCTATCTGCAGAGTATCCTGACCATTAAATGAGGATACATGGTCGCTATCTGCAAAGTATCCTGACCACTAAATGAGGATATATGCTCATTATCTGTAAAGTATCTTGACCATTCTATGAGGATACATGATTGCTATTTGCTAAGTTCGGTATATTGCTTCTATTACTTGGTAATTAATTTATGATAGTTATTTTCTGATTTGCATCCATTTGTCAAATGTGTTATTAGTTTTATTTTATGAACTACCGAACCATAATAGGTATGAGGCGGTATATTAAAAACTGTACTGAAAAGAATAATGGATGCTCATTAGCTAAAAATAATAACCAACAAGAAAGCAATAATGTAATTTTGTTATCGGAAGAAGCATACGTATGGGTTAACAGGGCTAAAAAAATATTTTTCATTTTATCGAATATCGCCTCACATATACTACTGGATGTAAACGGGATGATCTCACCGGGACGTACTTTCATAGTGGGCACCTACAAGGGATTTTTTTCTCATTTTCATCCTTTTAAAAGTTTCTTCTTACATAGCTCGTTCATATGACGCAGGCATGGTTTGCGTGTGTTACCACAAAAATATAGTAACTTGGTCAAATATTAACATTAAGTATCTAGGAAATGAAATAATTGTCAGTTTGCTTTGCTCGCAGAGACCAGTTATTGCCTTTCTTAGCAACTCGTGATTGTTATACGCTTCATCCCAATATATCCCTTTATCCCCGACGAACGAAGTTGGCTGTAAAGCATGTTACCAAACTATCTATTAATGCATCGAATCCCGCATATCGGTTACAGTTTGGGCCCAGATACCAACCATAATACGCTCAGAGACCACATTTCATTCCACCTTTTGGCATACGAATTGATCCTCACTTGTAAACAGCACAAACCAATGGTGGAAATACTCAAAGCCATTGTCTTGGTTATTAATCCTCCCACCCTACCCCGCAACGAAACAAACAAAACATACCCTTCCCCAAAATTAATAATAATAATTGATCATTGTCGATTAAAAATGTCGTCAAAAAATCCTCTCTTTATCAGAGTAAATCCAATAAAATCAGAGCCTCCTATCGTGGCAAAACTCTCCGTTATACAGATGGTTGGAAAAATGGGGAAAAGGTTAGAGCTGCTGTTGCAACAATCCATGGCACCACCTCAAGCCTGTTGCCGGATAAAGTCATGCCCATATATTTATACCACATTGAAACCTCTCAAAATAGCAACAAAAATTCTTAATTTGTTTTATTCCTTTTCCACACTTAAACTCTTGCAGTGCCTGAAATTGTAGAACCCATCAATATCGCATATATTACAGAAGCACGATTTGCCGATGCAATCTGGAAAAAAGTATTATGCACTTTTGGCTGCCTTGAAATATTGGTATTAGGGCCTACGGCTGCCCAGTCATACTAGTATTAGGGTTAAAGTGCAAATTAAGCAGCCTAAGTTGCCCTGCAGTCACCTGTTTTGGGATTAAATATCCCATTTATTGACTACATTATTAGATGTAAATCGGCATGTTCTACAATTTGACAAAGTATGTGGGAAAAAAAAAAAAAAACCACTCCACAAAGAAACTTCGTATCATCAAACCCATCATGTAATGAATGGCATCCCTCGTATTGAGAAAATGGCTGAGACGAGTGTGTATTGTACAGATCACGTATCGGACACGCCCTCCTGACTAATGCATACCTCCTGAAATGTGAACCCCGATCCGAGAACATACTCTACTTGTGTCCACTGACAATGGAACATATTCTAGTCCAGTGTATCTAATTTCCAACCGGCGTGACACAAGTTTCGTTTTCATGTGAATTCGATGAAGGAACATTACGATGGTGTACCACACGAGGCAGTCTTGGACTTTTGAGAGAATGCTGTTTATAAAACAATTTGTGACCATATTTTCCAGGATTTTATGGCTGTTGCCTTTGTATTTTGTTTAAAATAAATGGCATTGAATTTCAACATCTTAATCTTTTATACACTATCTTGTAGTACTTTTTTAGATTTTTAGAAACTCACTATTTATTTGACACCATTTAGCTATTACTGTGACGAGATGCCGTTAATACATACATACATACATACATACATACAACCATACAACCAACCAACCATACATACATACGTACATACAGATATATCTGGAGGGATTGATGTGAATGAATACTAGAAAACAAGTATTTATCTAGCCATGAAATGACTTTACTATATTTCGATTGTGCTTTTCACTCTTCTCAAAATTTTTAAAAGATATCATATATTGTCTGTGTCATCGGTCTGATTAAATAAAGCAATTGCAATCAAATTTATGAAACAAAAAACCCCCATATAAAACTGAGCTGATGCGTTGCAAAATGACAATTGTACAAATCGTGAGCATACAATAAAAATAACCGCCTTAAACAACCAATTAGAATAGAAAGATATTTTGATTTACTTACTCTTTCTCATTATCAGACTCCTTACTAGCATTGAGATACTGGCAAATGAGCCATAAATGATATTAATCCGCATAACCCAATGTGATGCGCTCCAAGTTTAAAATTATTATAAATGAAAGTTCAATCTCATAATTCCATGAATACACATAACACAAACATTTTAAACATACGCAAACTTTACACAAACAGAGGCACCATTTCCAGGGAAACATCTCTCGTTTTAAGAAATGTTGATGATGGACGACTATATAAATCAAAACGATATCTTAAAAAAAACTGAATCACAGCTAGATATCAGATAGTGTGCTAAACAAAATCATGCTGTCGATTGTATTACATGATCAATAGATTTATCAGAGTCACTGTTAGAATTCCGACCGCCATTTGAAATTTTTGACCTCCGTTTTGGCGATGAATTAGGGGAGTAAGAATGACTTGCACCTGTATCGTGGGGGTTTCGAGCCGCCGCACGTGACAGACGTGTATCTGACGTCAAAGGGCTGGACATATCTGGATCAGAGCCTCTCCTGTGTCCCTGAGCAGAGTTGATAAAATTGTCTTTTCGCGAAGAATTCGTTTTATTTTGGAGTGTTACTCCTGGAGGTGTAGAATCGGATTTGGATTCCTTCAACTCCTCTGCTACTTTGGGTAATCTATGTGGTGAAAATGAAACTCCTCTCTGAGGACCTGCAAACTGATTCTCGACTTTTTTAATATTATTTTTTATTTCTGGCGGGGGCGTGCCAGGTCTCTCCGGTTTCCTCGAAAATAAAGTAGAGGGGCACGTATTTGAGCGTCGCCTAGGAGGAGAAGTATACACGAAGAATGCACCCTCAGCTGTATTGGCTTTCTCTTGTAGTTCATTGTCCTTTTCGTGGTCATCGCGGTCAGAATAATCGTCCACTATTATCTCTGGCAAGTCAAAATGCACGTGATGCTTCATTTTGGGTTTTGGCGAAGAAGGGTCTGTGTACGCCCTTGGACGCATGGGAATATCCAAGTAATCCTTGCTAGAAATTTCAACAATACTTTCGTCATTTTTGTTGATCAAAATAGAATGTTTTTTGGGCTTAACCGGTCGATTTCCGAGGCCTGCCGAAGACATATTCAGTCAACTATTCTCACCCTGTTCTCTCCTTCCTATTCCCTCTGTTTGTTATTAAAATTGAATTCAGTTGTAAGGAAAAACTGAATCAAGGTCTTATCTTGTGGTTCTCTTTGTTGAATTCACAACTGAAGTTAATGCACCATCCACGTCGAAGCTGTTAAATCTCACACAGCTTTTGATTTGGTAATTTCAAAATCAGGTAGGTCCAACTTTTTCTCATGCTGTAAGCTTGTTTTAAAGTTTTGTTGACTTAATTTCAGCAAAGTTTCTACATGCCTTTGAGACTTGATGCTATTCAGTTTTCTTTGTAGTTGATACCCTCTCTGTAGGACGCCTTTGTCTGAAGGCAATTTGTGAAACACAGTAATCAAAGACGAGATTTAGCACATGAATTATTTCTTTTTTGCAGTCCTTCAGTCGTGGGCACCGCGCCAGTCGATACAGTTTGCTTATGAATAGCTTCTAGTGAATCATCGCCCACCGTGGCCCGCAGTAGGTTGTAGCTTGCCAGCTTTTGACGAAATTTATCAATAAGAACGGACTGTTGTAAGCACGCCACCTGTCGCTGACGCGTAATAAACCGTTCTACACTATATATCGCTGTTTTTCCCCCATAAAGTCGAGCGCGGTGTTGATGTGAAATTCGCTCAACCTGAATAGGATCCCAAGAGCATTTCTTCGTTAAATTTGTGATCGCTCTCAATTTTGACAGGTTATCAGGCATGACGTGTATTCGACCTATGGCAATGTTTTCTAATACCTTGTCATTCACTTCTGTCCGTGTGCTGTTAGCTTCTGTATTACTGATAATACTTGTGTTTTTGAAGTGCTTCATGATTCCCTAACAAAGAAATATCAAACAGGATGATACTATAAATGCTGAAATATAATTTTGTGTTCAGGGATTCGTATCTCTGGATTTCCGTGCTGACACTCATCCACCTATGTCTGTCTCTCTGTGTCTTTCTCACGTGTGTGTGTGTGTGTGTGTGTGTGTGTGTGTGCAACACAATAAGAAAAAAGGTGTAATTAATATCGGAATTTGTGTCAAAGAGTAATTTTAAAATAGCTGAAAACCTACCTAAATTTCGAAATATCTTTTCAATATTGTTCTCGCCAAACATTGATTCCTTTTGACGAGGTATATACAAAGAGTCAGTGATATAGCTAATGTATAGCCTACAAAAATATCGAAATATATTTTCAGATTAGTTTCGCCAAGCATTGATTACTGTTGACGAGGTACTGTAATTGAGGCCGTGCTATTGATAATGTACAAAACGATTTATTGTATTATACTACCATAGCAAATATCATCGATTACCGTCTTTGTTGGCATAAAACACTCACCAATCAATGGCCAGTGTACACCCAGACTTTCTGATTCATAATGCAGACAGATCAGGGTCAAAATTGTTAGATGCTAATATAGACTCTACTATATCGAGCGAGTATGCAGTTCTGGGTTTAGGCTGTTGGTAGCCGGCCATGTATTGTATATTGTTACATACGACAGGCCATGTATTGTATATTGTTAAATACGACAGGCTATGTATTGTATATTGTTAAATACGACAGGACATGTATTGTACATTGTTAAATACGACAGGACATGTGCGAAACGAGATCGCAGATTTCTATCATGACAAATACACGTAAGATTACATGCTCGGTGATAATATTCGAAATATAACTGACTCAAACGGATCATTAACCCTGGGATTGATAAATGCTTATCATTAATTGTACACAAATTATATATATATATATATATATATATATATATATAGAGAGAGAGAGAGAGAGAGAGAGAGAGAGAGAGAGAGAGAGAGAGAGAGAGAGAGAGAGAATTATAAATATACACCAGACAGAACGGAAAGTGCTATCCCTGGATTCTATGGAAAAATTCTTGATAATAGTAGGCATAATTAATATTTAATACAAATAATACTATCATACAGGTTAGAGAATTTTTAATTCGTACTCTACGGAGATTCGAACCCAGGTCCGCGGGTAAACGGCACCCATCGCCTTGCCTGCACGCACCAGTTATGTGTGTGTGTGTGTGTGTGCGTGTGTGTGTGTGTGTGATCGACATTTTTAATGTAAAACACATAAAAACTGTGGTAACTTTATCTCCACACATCACAAAGTCAGTATGAGAGAGAGAGAGAGAGAGAGAGAGAGAGAGAGAGAGAAGAACGACGTTGCACGATAAGCAGATATAATAATCCTTGGCGTTGCTAGAGTGAAAGAGTAAGATATTATCACAAAGATGGCTAGATATATGTATCTGTTGTATATAACGTTTCCCAAGCCATTTTAGATAACTTGTCCTACACCCTTTCTTATAAAATTATTTAATCCCTGTTAAAAGATTAGATGAAATTAATGTAACTGATTAACTTATCTTAAATTTCCTTTTATTTTATTTTCCGAACTAATGAGTAAATGATGTGGAAGCAGAGTTTGGCGAACTTTATGACTGGGAAAGTCGAAGAAAATAATAACTATGCCCATACATTTTTGCAATTGCTTTTTCTAATTGCTGTTTTCTAACCTACCGGATTGCCTATGTCAGTTCTTTTTCCACCGGAAACATATTACGCAATTCACATTTTCTTACTATGACCATCATATTATCGTGTTTCCCTTATCCAGTGTATTTCATACATTGCATTGTTTGAGCTGATTATTATTTTCTAGCCATAAATGTTAGCAACACTGATCTGTATATGTTTAATAAGTAAATGCATAATAATGGAGTCTATACAACGTACCTTCTTTGCTACACATATAATAACGTGTAAAACTAAAAGGCCAAATCCGACTTGACAGCACGAAGACTTGATAAGATTAAATACTGCTGCAATTTATCAACATAACGAAGACTCGATTTTAATCTTTGAAGTAGGTCAACAGGACTGGGTATATCTTGGTATTACGTACATTGTTAAATTCTTGAAGCTTTACATTTGTAAAATATTACTGACTTAAGCAAGAATGTAACTGCATTTAGCGACCAACAATAGGCGATATTTTAACCAAGACAGAAATAGGTGACGAAAAAATAAAATAAAAATCCATATGTCAATGTTTGTTTAAATGATTCCAGTTTTCGTATGGTCTTGGCGCATTTGACTTTCCTTCTATTTGCCACTGAGATGCATATGATGGCGAGTGTAAAAGTGCATTATAATGTGAAATAAATATATTTATATCGAAAACTTGTAGTCTGTGTTTGTAGAACTGCAGCCCACAAAATAAATAATGTATAAAAATGTGAAAACTTGCATTAATAGCAAGAAATTCTAATTGTGCCATTTTCAAATGCAAACACAAATAGACATATCACATTTTCTTTGTCTGCCTCAAGTCTTTTGGGCGTTATCGCTCTTAACGATTTCTGTAACAAAAAAAAACAAAAATGTGTTAAACATTGAAAGATTGTTGTAAGGACCCGAAAATCCAGCCAGGCCGTCAACATATAGATGGAAATATGCCTTATAAATGTTAGTTGAATCCATCAGGTTATGTGTTTTTTAGTTGTTGCTGAATCGCAGGGGCGGACCGGTGAATGCTTTCCACTCCCTCGACCCTCTCAAACAAAAAGGTCACGAAACAACCGGAATGTTCCAAGAGGAAGTTTTCTTTTAAGTAAGAATTATGCATTGGAAACGCTTAAAATGCAGAAGTTTCCGGTGGTTTTCCCTAGGACCCCCAACTGGGGCTCCAGCGCACATAACCCTTTCCTACTTGTTTAACCTCTTCCTCCTCCTCCGTGTCACGTTTGATAATAAGCACCCAGCTAAAGTCATGTATAGGCTATAATCTACCTGTCTTGGGAATATTACCGCGGCCTTGTGTTTGATCTCTAAAGATTGCCGCGGGGTTAGTGTTGAACTCTTACGCAAGGTTATCACCACCAGCCAGAGATCGGAAACTTGAGTCGGCAAAAGCGACCGGTCGCATGACTTAACAAAGGCTTGCCGTTATCACACCTATATGTTAAAGGATCAAAAGGAAAGTCCACGGGATGAACGGGGCGTGTTCTTATCCGTCCCCACGTTGACAGACAGCGAGAGGGACATTGTCCGCTAAGT
This sequence comes from Megalonaias nervosa, assembly GCA_016617855.1. NCBI lineage: Eukaryota > Metazoa > Mollusca > Bivalvia > Unionida > Unionidae > Megalonaias > Megalonaias nervosa. The sequence continues at coordinate 27,552 of JAECUM010027153.1, read as the reverse complement.
TTGATTGGGTCGGTCCACAGCGATATCCAAATCAAAACTGAGATAGAGGGCGTGATTACAATTCAGACCCGAATGAGACCTTCCGAAATCGTAAGAGTAATTTAGTATTCGCCTGGAAGGATTGCTGATCAATAGGATTCACTCCGAGAAAGAAGCCACTCGTAATCTGACGGCAGAACTTAGAGGTAGATTCTAAGGAAAGACAAAGCTTCGAAAAGGTCAGTAAGTTATTTGCTCGATTTTTGCAGAATATTACGGCATCATAATTGTAATTATTTGTAGTATGTACACTTAGTTACTAGGATCGTTCCGTATGTAGAATTACCTTTCTAGTGTTTCATTTTCATGCGTATTTGAGAAATGGGCTTGAGCCTTACGTAGAGAATTATTAGATGTGAGGCGGAATTATGTAGATTGTTAGCTTGTGGTCAAAATTAATTTTGTAATTTGCTTTTAGGTTACTTCATAGTAAACTAGTGCATTTATTAATGCGTTATGTTAGAATTTACACATGCTTGATTTGTGAATTTTGGAAACATGTTAGAAGTATGTAAGATTAGTTATTATATGCTCATTTTTTTCTCCGTTAACTTTACATTGTCAGAATCGTTCAGTATTGAACTCACGTGAGCTAATAGTGTATCAGGAACTACTTTGTAAACAAATCATGTACATTCTCGTAGTAGACGCTTTACGTTTTGGTTGATTAAATTTGTTTCTGAATGAACTAAAGGAGATGTTTCGTGGACTGCAACATACCAGCTGCTTTGCCACATTCCGCGTTAACTTTTTTGATACCTTGTTTCAGATTTAGGCTAGCTACAGACGCCAGACAGGGTCCTTACAAATAACATGCAAGTGACAAGGCATACACTGTCTTCTTTAGCTGGTAATAAGAATGGCAAAACATATACTTACAGTTTTACATCCTGAATTTCCTCAAAATGTATTTCTTTGTTATGCAAATCCGAATTACATGAGCCATGTCATGGGTTCTCAAGCTTGATTACACATTTCGAAATTGTACTGTAATTTCGACTATATTCCATGTGCAATTACAACCTCCTTACTGCACTCAAAATGAAATAAACATTAAATTCCATAGCGTCTTTTCGATAATTGCAATTGAAAGACTTCATATTTTTCCCACATTATGATTTCAAACATTCAATAACAGAATAGACACACTTGCAGATGTCAACACGCTTCTCCCTCGCTGCTTCAATCCAATGTATTTCATACAGATTTGGCACAGACACTGCTGAAATCCGATGTACTTCATGTAGATAAATCCAGCCATAATCACGAAATTTCGTCGAATCGACAAAAATACCAAAATCTATTCATTCCAGATCAATTGGAAAAGTTGTTGCAATGCGCATTCATTCACAATATATGCGCATTAATAATTTTGTTGTAGTGTAATTGTAATGGAGCAAATTTTTTTGTCGATCTCTGTAGAACGCATTTAGTTGGACAAGCGTACGATTAATTAGATTTATGGAGTTCTGCGCACGTTTAAATTGCCATAATGCACGGATTGGTACAGTCTCTGTCACGAGTTTAGCGATTTTTGATTAAGGCTACGTTTGTTTAAACTGACCAGGAGAGGGGTCAATTTCTGATCGGTATGGAAAACTGTCATTTCTGAAAGTTACCAGGAATCAGTTGGGTAATCAAGGTTTGTCAGACGAACTGCATTGTTTCAGCAAGTTCGGGCGGGAAATGTATTTCTTCCAGATTGGTCACGCTGTGAAGGGGGCGTGGTTTCACACGAAAACTCTTCAGTTTAAATGTGCAAATAGCAAATTTGAAAATCAGTCTACGCTTTTTTCTGCAAGAGATCAAATGTAAATAGACTCCGAGTGGGTTAAGAAGTAAACTCACTCGTAGAAATCATCCAGGGGAAGCAATTGTCTGGAAAAATTGACAGACACGTTCTGGAAGTGAGAGCTTGGAAAAACAAGGTATTTGCAACAATCTTATGTAATTCATTGATACTACTATGATGATTTGATTGATTTATTTCCTTGTATTTGCATAGATTTATTTGTTTAAGTCGTAGATTTAATTTCTTGATATCGTATACCTGTGTTGAGTTCGTTTATCTGAGTCCGTACAATGATATTTTTCTTTATATAAACATTGACGACTTGTTTGAACGTATAGTCTTGTTTATTATAGGAAATTATGTATCTAGAATTACATGCCTTATTTTAGTTGAGATGCGAGAATCCGTGTGAATTCTCCGACCTATATATGAGTTCACGTATGATAACCACTTGATTGTCGTTATAAATACCGTAGTGCAAGGAATATCATTCATTTGTGTAATTGAGACTAGTCTGGAACTAATGTCTCGGTGGGAGGTTGAAATAGCCATTAGTTGACCATTAATTTTGTGAAACTAGGTTGTTACGGTCTGTCATGGCCAGTTAGACTAGATAGCCGTAGAATCTGTTTGAAGTAGGGTAGAATTTATCTGACATAACGAGGGGGGGGGGGAGGGTATTGATCTATTCCCCTAGTATGATGTGATGAAAGATTTAGGTTGCTTATTTTTGTTATTTTGGACGGGCGAGATACCTCTACGTATTACGTATTACGAACCCAAAGTGGACACAAAGTTGAAAGGGGCGAAAGAGGCGAGGCACCTGTAAATTTGGAAAAGAAAGTCAAAAGTGAAGGAGACCCAGGCTTACCGGCACAAGGAAGTCCAAAAGTGGAGAAGACCCAGACTTACCGGCACAAGGAAGTCAAAAGGGATAGTCGCTGTGGAATTTGGACTGAATCAAGACCATCAGGTTATGAAACTGTACAAGGCAATGTTTTCGATATATTTTACTTGATCTAATGATGATTTAAATTCTATCGCTTAACAGATCGGCTATTGGTATCATCATTTCTTTGTATTTGAAAATTCGTTGAAGAAGTTAAGTCAGAAAGAAAGAAGTGTATCTTTCAATCGTAATGTATTATTACTTTTGTTTATGAACTTTATTGTTAGAAATTTTGATTAAATTTTGTCTTTTTTTGTAACGGGGGCTCGCGTTATTCTGTTCTATATATCTGCTCCGCTCTTTATCTATTCCACCTGTAAATTTCTCAATTTCTATTGATATTTACTCGTCCCGGGCAAATTACACCGTCGGCGATCACCTCTAGATAACGACGACCAAACCCTTAACACCCACCCCAACAAAGCTGGGAGAGGAGTTATGACAGTAATGACGAATCTGCGCTTGTGTATTTAGTTTGGAATACAGCATAAATTCAATTACTTTGTTTCTTGTAGTGTATTTTTGTTTATATAATTAAGCCTTGGGTAGAATAAGAAAATGAGCATATAATAAAAAGGATACTGCATTTGTATGGTAAAATATGAACTCGTTTTGTCGGATGGACATACTGCACTCCCAAGGTCGCGCAGTATATCCATCCGACAAAACGAGTTCATATTTTCCCATACAAATGCAGTAACCTATAATTACTATGGACGTATGCATATATCAGAGTATGGATGTTTGAATATTTGCGTACTTTGTATGAGTTGTAAGGCAAAGAAATGCATCTGATATTGTGTAGTACAACGGGATTAGGAATATGCACTGATGTGACGACATTTATTGATGTATGTATAAGAAGTAATTGATACCGTGCTGTATTATGATGTTTGTTTTACAGTACAAGAACGTATGGGTATATCGATGTGAACGAATGTGTGACCGAAGAAATTTAATAGCCGTTATCTGATGATAGGCTGTGTGTAGTGTGAGATGAGATGGCTAAGGGAAAAGATTGTACCGTCCTTGTGTTTTCACAGGAAACTTTTTAGGGGACAGAGAACTTCCGGTTCCATTGGGTCCCAAGTCTTCAAGAGTTGGAGACGGAATTGAGACTTCAGCCGAGACAGTCGAAGTCGACAGAAGTGTAGTTGTGGGGGAGAAAGTGGAGGAGTCGGAGTCTAGAGAAAGTCGAGGAGGAGGGGAAGAAGGAATTTGGAGAAAGATAGGAGAGGAAGAGGAGAAAGAATTGGGAGAAATAAGAGAGAGAAAGTATACAACAGATGAGTAGAAATACAAGGACAGGTGGAAATCAATCTCACACTGCTAATCAAGTGATGTAATAGGCTTATTAAAGGGTTGAGCGGAAGGAGTGTAATTGGAAATTTGTGTCATTTGATTATTGAATTGTTATTAAATTGTTATTCATTGAATTTCAACCTTTTTTTTATATTTAACCATCTAACCGTCGGCATTGCTGGCCGGGGGCTCGGAGATTTACATTTATCTTTCACTAAATTTAACTTCCAACAAAATAGAGTCTGGGTGGGACTTCTATAAAAGTTTAAATCAAAATATTGGAAGCACCCCACCCCAACCATATATTTCGTCACACACACACACACACACACACACACACACACACACACACACACACGATCATCCTGGATCCGTCCATGAGTCATTGTTTTGTAAACGAAAGAAGTATAAGACCCAAAGTTAAAATCTGTGTAAATAATAATAATAATAATAATAATAATAATAATAATAATAATAATAATAACAATAATAATGACACTACTGCTACTACTACTACTACTACTACTACTACTACTACTACTACTACTAAATTGCTGCAATTGCCTGCAAATTTCATCAGGTCACCTGATTTTGTCCATATTAAAATTCAAGGTTTCCTGACTCTAAAGTTAAGAGTTTTTGGACTATTAGGCTAAATGGGTTTTGGACGAATACTCAGACATACAGACATACACGCGTAGGGATGTAAGGACATCAAGAAGCGAAACAATACACAATCTTCTGATATCAAAGAAGGAAATAGTTTGAGAAAATGCAGCCGTAAGTCCGATATAATATTCTTAGTAAAATTTAAAGCAGACGTGTCAAATGTTACAATTTTACACTGTTTTAAATGACTATTATCGTTCACTCTACTGAGTGTATACACAATGTAGTAGATTTAACTATATTACAAACCTTTATTTACACTTTAACACATTCGTTGCGCCAACAGTTTTTGTTGTTGTTGTTATTGATCCTACCGTCTGTACTCGCTTATAACTCGAGTCAAACTGCAAAAAAAACCAAAAGATCCTGATCTGGCAAAGCATAATGCGTCTGCAGACCAGGATCTATGTTGTCCGTTCTAATGATTAATCTTAACAAACTACACATACCCAGATCTGCCGGCACATTATGCAACGGCGGATCAGGGTCTGAACAGTTTGCAGTTGCATGCGACTTAAAAGCGAGGACATACGGTAATAGTGAATAAGATAGATACCGATTGCCCAAGCGTCATAGTTTTTCAGACTCTAAAAGTCCACATAGAATTACCCCGTTTCTAAACCTTTGTCCTGACAGTCCCGTATACTCGGAAGTGCAAAAGCAGATTGGCATATTTTAGAAGTTCTAAAAATTAATAAAGATTTTTTAGTCACAAAAGTAGTATAGGTATTTTGAGGTTCTCTCTCAGAGACCCCCTATCCCCCAAAACGTTATACGTTAAAATTTTAGTCAGCAGCCTTTATTAGCTCAAAATGATGACTTTCATATTTCTGACAAAATATGTTTTGTTGGGGTAGGGGGTCTCTGAGATAGGAACAACTCAAATACCTATACTACTATTACAGCCCTATACTTATTATTTTTATAGTTTAGACAAAATTTCATATTAAACAAATGAAATATTATATATAATGTCATTCTGTCAATCAAAGAGACATGTTGGATTTGATCTGACAAATAAATTTTGTAAGAGATTTACCTCAATCAAATCAGCCTCAAGCTATATTGGTATAAAAACTAAAATAATAAGCGATTGTATTAAAAAAGTTGGATATCATATATCACCAAAATATGGGTCAGTATGGCTATTCGCGACTGAAAATGATATGAGATTAGCGGGTTGGGCAGATGATGTGATGACATTTATTGACAATATGGTTGATATTTTATTTGATAATGATATTACTAAATTAAAAGACAAAAAATAAACAGCAGGATGACGTTCGGTCTATCATTCCACAAGTTCTGTCAGATAAGCCTAATGAGGTTCTAAGAGTGTCTTTCAGACATACCCCCCGGCGATTTTCTAAATATACGAGACGAAACTTTAGAAACTCAGAGGGCAGTCTATTTTATGTAAGCCTTTTTTTGTGGTCAACGGGACTCTTCATTTTTATTAAGACATTACCCCCAGCGAATTCCTAAATATTCGAAACCGAAACTTTAGGAACTCAGAGGGCTGTCTATTTTAAGGTCTTTATTGTGACCAGGAATCTAATGAGGTTTATTTTAGTCTAGAGATGTTTTTTTTGGAATGGCCCCTGTGTGGGGTACCCCTTTAGTGAGGTCACAAGGTCACGAGCTCACGTCATCCTGCTGTTTATTTTTGGACGGCACAAACATAAACTTATCCTAACTTATCCTAACTTATCTAGCGGAAGCCTTATCTACGTCCAACAAATTTCGTACACTCTCCCACCATGGCAACACCTGGGAGTGCAAAAGTGCACCCACCACGTGTTTACATGGTGGGAGAGTGTATTTTGTTTGTTGAATATCGAGGATTCCTCCGGACCCCCCAACCTTTCTTAAATAGCGAGGGGAAAATCCAGAGCCCTACTCTACGATTTCGTCCGTGAAGGGAACCGAACTCAGGGCGTCAGTATCAGAATCCAGCATTCTCACACTGAGCTATGAAATTCAGTTATATATATATGTTAAAAAAGTTATTATATAGCACCAAACAGCATTACATTTTCTGATTTTGAAAACACGTAATTTTACATTATATTATCTTATTCTGAAAACATTATTATAAATAAATCGAGAAAAAACATAATTTTTGATTTTATATTGTACAGAAAAACGAATCCTAATGCTGGGCTGAACTGTATAAGATCGACCGTTTCCAGTGATACTAACGAGTGTGAATACACAGATGTTATATATATAAGTCGAAGCTAAACTAAAAGATAAAGATCTGATTCTAAAAACATTATTATAAATAAATCGAGAAAAAACATGATTTTTGATTTTATATTGTACAGAAAAAAACGAAATCCTAATGTTTGCCTGAATTGCGACCACACAATTATCTTTGAAAGAAGATCGGCCGTTGCCAAGGATACTGGCTGAATGACGGCATTACTGCGGAGAAATAATCAATATTCTGTATTACGCAGTTGGACTTACTATAGTAAATATGTTATTTACGTAGGACGAATTGCTAGTTATTTCGGTAAATACAGAAATGATACCAGGATTTGTAGGTCTTAAAATACTATCAGATTTACAAATCTATTATATTTCATTAGCAAAAAAATACGAAACAGTATATATGCTATGTTTGATTGGAACAGTATTATCTCCCTTTTAAAAACAGATATGGTACACAGAGTTATATTTCTTGACCAACACATAATATCTCGACGTTTGATATTAAGTAAAATGTGCTATCGTGATTATATAACGAGAATTTAATTCTACCAGATACTTTACGACGACATTCAAATAGTTCTTTCATCGCTATCTTACTGAGAAGATACTTACTACCTTTTGCAAAAACCTTCGACCTATCTAGGTCTATATTAATTTTTGTATATTGATTTTGGCTTATCGGATTATGAAAATTGTCATATTTTAATGCAAGCTCGTCTCGTAAACTTTCGAGATAACTAAAGTATTTGCTGTCATCTGATTTGATAAGGGAGAGTTTGATTCTGTCAAATTTACTAAAACAAATACCTGAAATTTCAGCGTTAAATTCAAATGATAACTGCTGGTTATTAACGATTATTTTTTTATTTTGCTATTAATTCCATCTTCTAATGTTAAATTTTCAAACATTATTTCTGATGTTTAGACAAAATTACTTGTATAATGTCCAAGTGCTAGTGTGTTAATTCCATCACTGCAATATTTTTTATCATCAAAATTACTTAGTCCCCGTTTTATGATCGTATCAGTTTCAAGTTTATGATGATTTGTTTTAATAACATTTGTTTTGATAAAACTGACGCTATTGTTTAGCGCTGCTTTAAAATCGTCAAAATTCATCATCTTTTTCACATATCCTCGAGGAATACCTTTTGCTTTTTTTGTAAGTTTATTGTCATCTAATATGACAGCATACATTTTGCTCTTTAGTCCAACAAATTCCCTAACTGGCATAAACATAAATTCATCTTTCATTTTTCTAATAACTTTCTTATTCGAATTATCTTGAAATCCACTACATGCTGGATAATCTGATAAATCGAACAGATTTTTATTATTGTAAATATTCATATAGACATCTTCACATTTTATATTATAAACTAGCGAATCTGTATCAGTAAATAGCAACTCTGAATCTGGCCACTGCTTTTTGGTAAAATTATAGTGAAAATCGTACATCAACCACTTCGATATATCAAGTACAGCTGCACCAACGTAAATCGGTTTATTTAATTTTAAATTTGTCTTTCGTCGTTGTATTGCAACAAGATTTTCATTAAACATTTTCATACTAACAAAACCATCATCATTAACTAATTTATTTCTGCGACTTATATCATTAACAATTTCTATCGAGACTCGCTTGCGAATGTTTTCCATCGTCTTACCGAACACCGAGTTGTTCATTAACTTGAAAATTTTTTCTCAAATTCGGTCTTAGCCACAGCACGACGTTTCGTATTTAGATCAATATAATTTGCCATCCACTTCGATTGATTAAACTTTAGCACGCGATGGACCTTTCTCAGAATTAATCCAGCATCTACTGCTTCTTTTAAATTTTTGTAATGCATAACGTAATTTCTTTTATCTAACAAATTTGGAACTAACTTATTAACAATCGAATTTTTTGCTGTTGTCGTTGCTCGTTGTTCAGGCGATAATAAACTATAATTAATCATCATTGACTCTGCGCAAAACGGATAATCGTTATGTAGATCATGTGGCGAACTAGGATAATCTAGATCAACTTCAACAAAATATGAAATATCGGAAAAATCGATATTAATTTTTCTAGGTAAATCTTTTTCAGTTTCTTGAAGAAATTGATCTGGAGTTATCCAATGAAATCCACTACGTGGCATTGGTTCTGACATTGCATAACCATACAAATTATTGGTGTCAAGATAAATGATGTAACTCGATGGGAGATTTTTATCATAATTTTTTAAGTACTTGTTATTAGCAGCTGCATATTTTTTTGTTATAACGCTAATTCCGCCTCTGATACCTTTTTCAATAAAGTTAAACATATCGACATCTGTTAAGAGATCCAGTTCTATTTTACTCGTTTTTAGTAGAGCGTCCCAAGAGAATCCTGCAGAAGAATAATACCAACAGGGGTCTAATCCATAATTGCTGTAGCTTACTTGACGAGAACTCTCAAAAACATCTGCTAGCAATAATACATCTGTTTTCAAATATAGATCATGATAATCACCAAATGTTTTACAACTAAATTTATTCCAAATATCTTGTGCATATTTGTATTCGTCATCTGTGATATTTTCGTTTTTGAGTTGCGAGTAAAATTTATCTTTGCCGGGCAGAGAAGTTTCATTAAATCTGCTCCAATCGTCGAGATACTCGTACGGAAATATACCTTTTTTTGTCAGATCGATATAGTTTTCACCGAAGCAACTTCGCAGATTAGCGAAACTACTGCAACCTTTAACAAGCTCATCTAATGATGCTGCCATAAATTGCAGACTGTCAATAAAACATAATTTACCGAGCGTCACTGACATATACTTTTCAAAATTATTTGGAATACATTTTATTACGTTATTTAATTTTAGTTTAGCTTTAATATTTTCATCACCAAAAGCTTCTACAATGATATGACGGTCATAGCCGCGAAAGTTATGTAAAACTACGGGAATAAAATCTGGAGCATGAAATTTTAAATTACAACTGTTATGAGCTGCTCCACGATATTGGCCGGTCAAATGACAATGATCTCGCACCTTATCACGGACTCCGTTAGAATCCACCAACAACTTTTCACAAATATGACAATTAACTGCTTTATCAAAATCGAGTTGCTGTTTAGACGTTATTTTCATCGGAGCTGTTTTAAGTAATCTGTTAGAAATTTTATTAACTTCGTCCATTAAATTTTTTAATAGCCATACGGCAGGATTTTCACCTCTATATAACTTTATGGGAGTTGAAAATTTATCGCTAGCGCAACAAACTACTTTATAAGCTACTCCGCAAGGAATATGCTGTTGTATTTTTCTAGTACTGGATTTATTCAGATTATTTTCTGCTCCAACCACAGGAACGAGTAGACACTCGAAATCAGCGTAAATAACAAACGAAATATTTAGTTTATGATTATAATTTTTAAATTTTAATATTTTTTCTTTTTCGCTAGGCATACTTATTCTTTGAATATTGACACAATATTTGAGATGCTCCTGCAGTCTTCCATCGCTAGAAAAACCGTGCAAACATTTATAGCAGAAATATTTTTTATTTTTGTTTTTACTGTACTGTTTGCCAACTAGTCCGTTAAAGTTTTTTAATCCAACAATAATGTCCCTGATGAAATAATACATTTATTGTATTTTGTGTAGCATTTTTTGAGATATATCTCGGGTAAACGTTTTCTCGCTCATCTAGTCCGAAAACATTTACTGAGATACTGTTTTGTTTTTCAAACTTTGGTATATAATTTTCTGCTACTGGAAAAGTTATTCCTAAAAAATTTAGTTCGTCTTTGTACGGAAAATACTTGTTAACGCGATCAGCAATTTTTTCTTTTGGAAACATCGCAGAAAGAATAGACCATTGAAAACATTTGTCATCATCGTTTTGGACATTAATACAGCATTTTTTGTTTTTAATTTTTTGAGGGAGATCGACGTAGCCAGCGCTATTAGCGCCGCTGCCGTGAAGTACGTTATATTTTGCTGTGTGAAATAAAACTTCTTTAATCATTTCAAATTTCCAACCTGATCCTGATGAAGTAAATTCTTCTAATTTTTTGTTTATTTCTTGATGTATTTCATCGGCGACCATGGCAATGTTTGTTCCAGTTAATATTTTTCTCGATTTTGCTGTTAAATATGGTTCTGAAATTTCGCTGTCAAAACTTTTTGTTTCAAAAATAATATCAAGTATATCTTCAACTGCGTGTAACTTTGACAAAATCGTATGATATTGGACTATAAGTTTAATACTTTTATGAGCCGCAAGTTCTTGAGCAATAACTGGTTGTAAAAGATGAAATAAATTTGTTGAGCTAAAATTTGCTAAAATTTTTTGATCATCAAGTTTGTAACTGTTATCGTAACCAGAAAATGCTGAAACAATTTTTTCTGATTTGATAATGTTCTTTTTAGCAATATCTCGCAATTTTAACATTATATATATATAGTAATATTTTACATTTAATTTAAGATTCCTAATTAGAAATATGAAAAACCTTATAGTATAATGACAGAAATTTTGAGATATATCGAAATGACAGCGGAAGAGCTAGAATTTTATCATGTACATCCGAAATACAATTTATATGAAGCAAATATGTTAGGTTCTGTTATCAATATAGAATCTAAAAAATCTGTTGGCATATCAACACCAGCTGGTATGTTAATTTCAGTAAAAGGCGATAATGCAGAAAGGACTAAAATGTTTAGAAAAGATTTTATTTATACTTTGTTTTGCGGTGATATTCCAGAAGGACAACGAATATACAGAGCAAATGGCGCAGTTGCTGATGATAATATTGAAAATTTATCATTACAAAATGAATTTCAACCTCATCCAGTATTTGATTTATATGAGGCAAATGACAAGTGAATTATTAGACATATAAAAACAAAAAAAGTTATTGGAAGTTTGAAATGAAATGGATATCTTGGTGTTAATGTACGTGGAACAAAAACTAATTTTGTTCATTATCAATATCATCGTTTTGTGTTTGAAACTTTTAACGGACTAATACTTAATGGTTTAGTTGTTGATGAAAAAAATGGTATTAAAACAGATAATCATTTGGAAAACCTAGATTTAGTTACGCCAAAAGAAAACACAAGACGTGGAGCCGGTTTTGATGGTTCTAATTTTAAAAATCCAGCCAGACAAATAATTTCAATAAATCTCGAAACTGGAGAAGAAATAAAATTTGGATCAATAGCATCTGCGGGAAAATATCATAAAATTGATCCACGTGCAATAAAATTTGTAGCTGATAATGTAACAAAATCAGCAACGTCAATGTTGACATTTGATAGATTTAATTTTAAATACGATAACTAATGATATTTTCTATATCATTTCGAGTAAGACAATTATGACTAAATTCCATGACATCGTCGCGATTAAATCGTAACGTCATCATTTTAGTTGTATCGAGTTTTATTTTATCTGCTGCTGTTAATAAAAATTTGTCAGAATCGCCTAATGTTATCATAACATCAACAAAATAAAAATTATGTCCCAATAAACAAGTTCGAATTGCACCAGCTAATTCTTTATGATTTAATATATTAACTTTTTGATGATATTTTATTTCTCCGAACATCTTATTATTTATTAATTAGACAAAAGATTATTATAATAATGAACTTAATTGAGAGACTGGCTAAACTAAATTCGGGAGATTTTGTTTCAGTTTCAAATTTTACATCAGAAAATATTACTAATGACAGATTTGCTGGTTATAATGAAAAAGATATTTTGCATAACTATGACGACGACGAAGATGATGTTGTTGTTAGTAAAAAATATCTAAGCAGACCAACAACTGGGCGATATGATGTTAAGTATCATATTGCTAAAAAAATAATAAAATTTAATTTTACTGTTGCCGAGCATCAAATATTTTGGCAGCTTATAAAGCCCTTTTTAAACGTACAAATAGCTGGACAACAAAGACATATAAAATACAATTTTATTTTTGTTAAAATATTTAATTTATTGTCAATGGACGGTGCAAGAAAATTCCATTTAATTTCTTTATGTAAACCAGTAAAATGTAAATCAGTATTAATAAAATACGAAGAAATTTATAATAATATTATTCAGTCGATGAGATCGACTTAGTTGGTACCCAGCTATTAAATTTATCGCCATATCCACGCCATTTGACTAAACTTTTATTGCCGCGCTTTTTAATAACTTTTTCAATAACAAATATATCTTGTTCTGTTTTCTGAAGTTCTTGCTCGTAAAAACTGCCAGTTATAGGCTCACCTAATAAATCTTTCAACGAGTATGTAACTGGTATTGTTAAAAGTACTTTATCAACAACAAATACTTCTTCACTCCAGTTATGAGTATACCCTTTCTCAAATGTTTTTTTCGTCAAAGAAATTTTAACTTTATCACCAACTTTAAATTTGTGTCGTCGGTACATGTTTTAGTTTGCTAATATTGGATTTGCAATCGCGTCGTTTGGCGACATTTTACTTTTGCCTAGCGAAATGGATCTGTGTTTCGTGTTATTATACTCGTCAACAATGTTTTGTAAATTGTCAATATATTTACTTGCATTTTTAGCTGTCAAATAGTTGTGGATTTTTTCGTTGAGCGTGCGATTAAATCGCTCGACGATGACACTTTTTCCCTCATTTCCTGTGACATATTTTTTAATGTTATTTTGCTCCAAAAACTGTTCAAATCTTTCATTAAAAAACTCCGCTCCATGTTCAGTCCAGATTCTATTTGGTTTTCTTTCTGTAGTTGTTATTATTTGTTTTAGCGCATCAGTCATCGATGTCCCTGTTTTATCCGAAACGGGTATACTAAACGCGTATTTGCTAAAAACATCTACAACATTAAAAAGATATCTCTTTGGAGCGCCATCAGCGCCAACGTTATATTGGGCTAGATTTGAAACATCAACTAAGTCTATCGCCCAGATGTCATCAACGGCATTTGCGACAACTTTACGTCGCGGAAACTTTTTTTTTTAGGTCTGTGTAGATGAGACGCTAGCGTCTCTAAGGCAAGATCATCATATAATTCTTTTTTACCGAGTAAGTCTCTACCGAGACCAAGTTTATATTTTGCTCCAATAAAACCCTGGACCAGCCTTCGGTCAACACGTTCTCGCATATTTACAGGTTTCATATCACGAAGTTCGTCTAACATTACTTTATCACAGCTGTGTTTATTTTGTTCGCTTTCTGGAAGATCAATATCTCTGTAGCAGATATCATGACGCATTGCTATTGCGTCAACTTGATTGTAAGGCTCTTGTCCTGGCAGCGGATTATCGTTTTCGTCAAGTTGTTTATCAAGAGGATTATAAGGTCCAGTATATTTATGACCTGGCAATGTCCAACCGCCTTTTGGTTTCGGCAATTTTCCAATAATTTTATGTATATCTATACCTGTTCCAATTATTTCTCTGTTTTTGCATTTCTGACAATATGTAATAATTTTATTTTGCTCGAGGCACAAATCTCTATCGCAATCGCAGTCGCATGTCATTGTTTATTTAGTCGTCTACTAAAATAATCTTGTCAGGGTAACCCGCTCCGGACAACTTTGTTTTTGGTAAAAATATACTTTTGTTTCTTCCACAGATTGCACAAATACTTTTCAGCATTATTCTATTATTGTTTGTTTTTTCTGTTTTTTCATCTTTATTTTCTGTTTTAGTTTACACTTAAGACAATATGTTGACATTGTATATCAGTGAGTTTAGATACAATTTAATGCAATCTCATCATTAGCGTGAGAAGGTTGTTTGTCAAATTGCAAAATAAACGTTAAAAAATCTGGATTTTCGGTCCTCTGTTCAATAAACATTACGCAATAATATCCACAGGCAGAAGTTCCAACTGGTTGAATTTGATTAGACGAATAATTTATTATTTTCACAAGAGACTTTGTCTCTGGAGACTTCGTATCTTGCATTCTACTTATATATTTTTTTACTGCATCACTTGGTGGAATTCCGAACGAGTCAAAATAACTGTTATCATAAACAGCTATCCAATGTGTGCCAGATCCGTCATTAAAATCTTGTATATTTATAACACACGAACCTGGCGACTCTTGAGACGCTAGCGATAGAATCGCCATAAGTTCATCTTTAGAATAAACTCCACTGAAATTTTTTACTTTTTTTGGTTTATCAAGTATATCAAAATTACTTAACGCAGACTTTATCTCCTTGTTCCTGGCAACATTAGTCCTCGTCCTACTCCTAACAGATTTGGTAATAGACTTCCCGCCAATCCTGCTAGTAACGGGGCTATTGGAATAAATCCCCCTTTTCGCCTCTGTCGTGTCTTTTTTTTTTCGTCGTCTTTCTTTTCGTCGTTGTCTTTCTTTTAGGCATTATATTTATCAATCACATAAAATTATTACCATCGATATTCATACGAAAATTTTCTTTATACCACTGCCGAGAACGATTCCATAACCTTCAACTGCCTTTGTCGTTGCGCCAGATACTGCTCCAGACGCTGCTGCTAATCCTAATGTACCTAACACTGGTAAAATTTTAGGTATTAACGTTCTGGCTATTACAGATAATGCCGGACCAAAGAAACCACCTTGTTTTGCCATCACAGTTATTTGTGCAGCACTTAAATTTAAAACAAAAGGTTTTTTTGCGATCGTATTTATTTACATGTTTTTTGGTTAACATTAATTTTGTTAAAGTACCTAAGGTGTTAGGGTTGACCTTTAATGCTACTTGTCTTTTCTTTGCAACAGCAGCTGCTAATTTTTTAACTTGACCATCTGTCAAATATATTTCTTTTACAATATATTTTGTCATCTTATATAACGATTACAGATTAAACTTGAAGTTCTTCGAACTTTGAGTAAAGTGTAAAGCACTCTAAACTTAAAGTTTTTCAAACTTTTACTGACGTTTTACCTCCAACAGAGTCAATTGTAGCAAATCTATCGCTTATTACTAACGCATATACATAAAATGGTGCAGCTGGAACGTCTCCTAGTGTCCAAGTAATTTCAATATCAGCTGTGCTGTCTACAGCTCGCTCGCTATGTTTACTAACATCAAAATAAAATATCGGATAAAGTGTACGAAATTCCTCTACTGATATCTGAGATCCATCTCCAACATCTTGATATTTTTGCAGAGCGTCGAGCATATACATGTACGGTCGAGTAATATTTTTATTAGCGTCATCTGCAAAATTGCATTCTATCGCTCGTTCTGGATATTGCTTTGAATTTATTCTAGCGTATATTTGTCTAACATCAGCGCTATCAAATATCGCATTATTTTGTTGTTGGTTATTACGTCGAGCTTGTCTCTGAAATACAACAAATAATTGCCGTGGTTTTTGTTCACTTGGTGTCGTTGTGATTCGCCATATGTAGTCGGTGGTATTCGGAACTGCTGTTTGATATATTCTATGTTGCTGAAAATAAATTCTGTTTGTGTGTTTTTCCAGCATATCATTTAATTCCGCCATTTTAGTGATAGACGGAGTTATTCTTGGCATCCACAGTGCAGGTTTGTTTATGATAAATTGTACATCAACTCCACCTGACCTAAACAGGCAGTCGTTTTGTTCTGATCGATCTAAAATAAGCGTATGTTTAACTCCACGAAATACTTTATTATAGTCTCTGCAAAAGCCAAATATTGTACTTAACGGCAGCATCATTGTAATTTGACGTGATGCTGCTGCAAGTGCCCTTCTCTTAAAATAACCTTCATTGTAACGTACACTTTTAAAACCTACTATATTATTGTTAACTAAATTTAACATTGCAGCGCCGTCCGCAGCTGCATCTGGTCGTGCTATACCAAGATTATCACAAGCAGCATTAAGTAAAACTCTTGTAGCGTTTACACCAGCGTCTGCAGCTGGTGCGGCTATACCCAGCGCAGGAGCATAAACAATAAGAAAATCTCTCACATTTGCAGCACTTGCAGCAGCATCAACTCCAGCTGCAACTGCTACTCTTGGAATAAATTCTCTAGATGTCACATTTCAAATTCCAGTATCTTTAAACCACATCATATTAGTTGCAGTCGACCTGGAGTAATCATGGGAAAATGAAATAATATTTAAGATTGTACTTGCAACTTGTAAGTGATTTGAAATATCTTCGACAGTTTGATTGGCCAGCTGATATCGAGCACTTTTAAATAAACACCAACCATCATTTATAAGAGCTACTTCTATTCCAGCTGCAATTGCAGCAGGTGGAACAGCTACTGTCATAATCTGACCACGAACTTCCAACATTGCTTTATGAGGAGGTAAAAATACGTCCTCGTCTCGAGTATTATATGTTCTGGAGCCAGCTTTATTAGGTTCGTTAGAATTTTCATCAAGATATTCAACGTATTCGAATTTTGTTACTGTGTCGTCTGTGTCATAAGTTTCTGCTAAATCGAGATAATTTTTTACAGACATTTTTTTATTTATTAGGTTATACAAAATTATTTCGGTGTTGTTACTTTAGATATTAATTTTTACATAATTTGTTCTCCTCTTGGCGATAAAAATTTTTTTGTCGTTGTTATCACTGCGCGTTGAGTTTCTTTTGTTGGTGCGATTTCTGAAATAGCTTGTTTGATTGTCGGTATACCACGTTGTGGATCGCCTTTTATTTTATCAGCTATTTTTTGCCCCACGGCAGTTCCAGCAGCAGATGCAGCTCCAGTTGCAAACGCTTTTGATGTGTCAAGTGCAATTGGTGCAACTTTATGAGCTATTCCTGGAGCATTTTCTATAATTTTAGCAAATATATTTCCCAAAAATCCTCCTACTATTTTTCTTCGATAAACTTTTTTTCTCCGTTTCATTATATCTGAGGTTGCATAATTTTACTTCCAAATCTTTCGCATTACTAAAAATCTTTTAGCTTTTCTTAGAAAATATGTTTACTGTTCTCGTAAGTGTAAATAATAAGTAACAATTTCATTATTAAGATCTAACTATCTTCCAGACTGAGCTGTCAATTGCATATTTACTTCTGTTATTTGATTTTCAACGTTTAACGGATAATAAATAACTTGACGTGGATTAATTTACATAAGAGATCCCGGCGGAACGTCTGGTGAAAAACTATATATCGTTTGTCCTTTACTACCTTTAGCTGAATAAGATCCAGATGCGATAGAGGAATTTACCAATATTGTGTTACATCAGTTATATTTACTGGATATATACCATCAAATGTAACAGGTTCTTTATAAGCAATATAATGTTTATCTTCAAATCCTATCAGTGGTGCGATATTGTTGGTGACAAAAAAATTAACTAATATATTTTTTAATGTCATTCTGACGCGTAAAGTATTATAGTTTGGTGTTAGCTCAAAATTATCAGCTACTCCTCCATTTTTTGTTATAAATTCTTTTATTATTTTATTTAGATCAGTAATATTATAAGCTCCTTGTGGAATTTTAAGTTTTTTCCACGTGGTAATTAATAGATCAGTAACAGTAAATGTAAAATCATCGTTAATCCCAGTTTTTACATTAGGCATAGAATTCCAACACGTACAGGAAATTAGTCCAATTTCATATTGTTTTTCACGATCTAGTTCTATTGGCGGAATATACTTTACAGAAAAATTTGCGCTATCTTTATCAGATTGACTAGAGTCTAGTAATAATGTTGCTGACATTTATTATTATATTTTTATAAAATTAAATCGCCGCGATTAAATCGCCTTGATTTATATCAAATCGCGATGTAAAGTTTTGTATTCGTCAGATGTTAATAAATTTTCTGATCTCAAATTATCAAGTATGTCAATAATTTCATTGTCAATTTCAGCACCAACATTTCCAGCTTCTTTTGATGATATCAATAGCATTAATCTGCCTATCATTTCAGTAACTGATGAAAATATTCTAACTCCAGTTCCTTTTTTTCAGCTAACCTTCTATCAAGTTCTTTATAATCATCAACCAATCGACTTAATTCAGTTTGTCTTTCAATAGGATCCATATCCTTTGGAACAACTGTATCAGCCTTCATACGTTGTTCTTCTAGTTTCTTTGCCTCGGTAATCAAATTATGTCTAACATCTTCGTATCGATTTTCTTTTATTCTACTAATAACTTTAATATAAAGATCAGCAATAATCCAACGTCGATATCTATCAATACTGCTGTCGTATTCTTCATTTTCTAGTTTTACATCGTTAAGATGTATCTTACTTTCTTCTTTTATTTTTTCTAGCTCTTTAATTTTTTCTTCCGATTTGTAATCAGCTTTTTTAACATCTCGTACTCTCACTTTTTTAAAATTATATTTTTCATTAAAATTTTCATACTCATAATCTTTTATTCTGTTATTTATATTTTCTAAATCAATGTCAAATCTTTCTTTGTCTTGAACATCTAATCCATGTTCTTTTCTCCATGCTTCTTTTTCAGTTCTTTCTCTAGCAAAAATATCTTCTAACTTTCTTTCTTCAGCAAAAATATCTTCTAACATTTCTTCTGATTTTTTCATTTTTTGTTCTAACTTTCTTTCAATTGGTCCAACTATTATATGAGTTGCTAATCTTTGTTCAAGTGCTAGTGGATCATTTATTAGCCGATCTATTTCAGCTTGTCTTGCAACAGGATTAACTATATGCGCTGTAAGTTCCTCAGCTAATCTTTTTCCCTCCGCATCAGATCTCTCAATAATTATTCCAGCAGTTGCTTCTTGTTGTTCTTTAACAAGTCCGAGTAAACCTTTTTCCTGTAATCGCTTAAGTTCTTCTTCTGATAATGGTTTAGTTTCAGGTTGTTTTCCAAGTAAAGCTTCAGTAACTGGTTTGAGAGCGGCGGCTGTTGTTTCTGCTGCAACCACTTGACCACGTCGTGCTTGCTGTAATTGCTGCTTAAATTTTGCCTGAGACTGCGCAAGTTTTTTTTAGATTTTCTATATGTTTTCTGTACTTTGCTTGTCTTTCCATTAATTATATACTATTTTGTATAAAAATTACTGTAGATATTTTTCAATACAACATCGAAACATTTTACTCGTATCATTTGTTAGTTTATCAAACAAAAAAAAGTCATATTTATTTGCCGTTGCTTTATGATATAATTCAATAAATTTATCTTTTGTTACATCACCACATTGCTCGTTCGCGATATTTCTAACGTCAACATTGTCAAGTCCTGGAAATAATATAAAACAACCAGTATTTCGCCTAATAAATCTGTCAACATTATAAAAACCCCTGGGCGAGATAAATAGAATTACATTTTTTATTTCGCGACAGTGAAAAATATGATCTTATTTTATTCATTTCCTCGTTGTTTAGCGGAATATCATCAAAAACAACTATCTTGTGTTCGGACGAATCAAGTTGATTAACTGGAACGAGTTCTTCTGGTTGTTTGATAATAAAAAATCTTCGCCAGCCTCAAGATCATCACGAAGTTTGTTATTATAATTGTTAAGTAGCTCGTACTTATCTTGCTGCGGGTTAATCGTGTAAATATAAACGCGATCGTAATTAAAATTATCTCCTAGAAGTAAATTCATAAGCAAGTTTGTTTTTCCCGATCCAGTTCTTCCAACAATAAGATAATGACAATCTGGAAGTTCATTGTTATGTTTATGTTTTACCAACCGCTCTGTATCAAAATTTAATATCGATGATTTTGCCATTATTGTTATACAATTTTATGCTATATAAAAAAATTGTCAGACGATAAATAAATAATGAGCTGTTATACAAAATTTGGAACATTAGTAGGAGATTCATCAGCTGTAAGTACAACAATAACAGACGGTAAGGTTGATTTATCAGGCTATCTAAAAAACATCCGGCGACACAATGACGGGAAATCTGTTTATGTCAAATCAACGAGTACTAGATTTAGAAACAGATTATCCGCCAATAAATGTCATTAATACACAAGCTGTTAGTTATGCACAACTTAAATTAGTCGACAATAATAAACTATCATTGACAGGTGGAACTTTAAGCGGTAACTTAGATATGTCAGGAAAATTTTTTATAAATTTGGAGACCAGGTATCCACCAGCAAACTTAAATCAAACTCAGGCAGTAAGTTATTTGCAGTTAAAGTATGTTGATGATAACAAACTTGATAAAATAGGTGGGACAGTTACAGGTAACATCAATATGTCAGGAAAAATTTTTACAAACCTTGGAGACCCAGCTGCAGAATCAGACGCAGCAACAAAAAAATACGTCGACGATCAAGAATCTAAGTATGTGTTAGTGAGCGGTGGTATAATGCGCGCATTTCTCAATATGAACAATAATGGTATTAATAATCTCAGAACACCAGAAACAGATTTTGACGCTGTAACAAAAAAATACGTCGACGATAGCAACATTCCGACGGTAACAGCAATAACAACAATCAACGATGGAATTAACTCTATTAGAATTGATTTTTCTAATCACGTTCCTGAATTTTCGTAGAAATATAAACAAATCTATTAATGAATTATTTGGAAGTCCAGCGGTTGTAGATATTAAACTTGCTGACATTAACACAAAACTAAACGATATTATTGGGGTAATTCCTAATATTGCTGACGTTAACACAAAAATCAACGATATTGTTAGGGGAATTCCTAATATCATCGAAAAAACAAATCTAATAACAGAGTTATTTATTAAAATTCCTCACCAGAACACGTTTCGTTCTCTTGTGTACACAGTAGCATCAGGATCATCAACATGGACATCGAGCGATAACAGTCTCGAACATACCGCAGAAGTAACTGGGTTATACAGGCTATCCATGTACGGTTTGGAAATTACTGCGGCTACATCATCATCACCGAATGTATATTATAATCCTCTACTGGTGATGCTAAATAAGAACATCAAAGAAACATTTAAGTTTATATCAGCTGAAATGCCCCCGATACGTTACTGGTGGTGTTTGGAATTCATAGCTGAAACTTTTCAAGTGTAATAAATCAAACACAGGGACTGGCACTATTGTATAAAATCTGTAAACATATATTATATAATAAAAAAGAAATATAGTTGATTTTAATCATATTTCAGAAAAAATTCCAAAACAAGATGTGGAAGCTCTAATGCAATATTACAGATATTATCATAAAAACTTTGGTGCGTGAAAAAATGTTACAAATACTATAACAGAATACTTCGAGTGATATCATATTTGCCACTGTTAATGACTAGCCCCGGTATAATTTCAAGTGGAGCATCATTAAATCCGTTTTTGTTAATAATATCCGGCGTTGGTGTTTCTCTTGGAACAGCGTGTAAAAAAAAATTGAGCCTCGTCTTGCGACTAAAAAAAATGCTTGTAAAACAGCAAGTATCACCTATAAAAAATTACTTGATCAGATACGATCTTATTTGTGTGGTATAAAATATGATATGGACGATTTAATACGCGAGTTCCGTATTATTGACAGTATGTTAACAGATATTCTGCCAATGAGAGTCAGCAGATATGAAAAAGATTATCATAAAATATAGGTTACAACAGTAGATGTTTAATTTTGTATAGCTTTAGTAATATCATTATCAAATAAAATATCAACCATATTATCAATAAATGTCATCACATCATCTGCCCAACCCGCTATTCTCATATCATTTTCAGTCGCGAATAGCCATACTGACCCATATTTTGGTGATATATGATATCCAACTTTTTTAATACAATCGCTTATTATTTTAGTTTTTATACCAGTATAACTTGAGGCTGATTTGATTGAATTAAATCTCTTACAAAATTTATTTGTCAGATCAAATCCAACATGTCTCTTTGATTGACAGAATGACATTATATATAATATTTCATTTGTTTAATATGAAATTTTGTCTAAACTATAAAAATAATAAGTATGTTGTTGTTGTTGTTGTTGTTGTTGTTGGGCTTAACGCCATTTTTCAGCACACGATAGGCTATACATGGCGGCCAGTATTAATGGTGGAGGAAGAAACCGGGAAATCCCCGGAAAGAACCACCGACCCACGAGAAGCTACTGGCAAGGTTTCTCACATATCCACATTCGCCGAATCCTGGACTCGAACCCCCGCAGACTGAGGTGAGATGGCAGTGATCCGTAACGAAGAGCGCTTTAGCCCACTCGGCCAATAATAAGTATAGGGACTGTAATAGTAGTATAGGTATTTGAGTTGTTCCTATCTCAGAGACCCCCACCCCAACAAAACATATTTTGTCAGAAATATGAAAGTCATCATTTTGAGCTAATAAAGGCTGCTGACAAAAATTTTAACGTATAACGTTTTGGGGGTAGGGGGTCTCTGAGAGAGAACCTCAAAATACCTATACTACTACAAATCAGCATCTAACGAAATACAAAACTCTACAGACCATCATACGTTTTTCATTCTTCTAAGATGTAAATCCTGTCCTACCCGGGGGTCCATGAGTGCTAAAACTGTCTGCTGATGTTAGAAGCAATAATTCTACGTCTAATAACAGTACATAAAACATAAACTATTTCAACATCAGTAGTTTAGGCCATCCCATTGTCATGTTAACGCCCTCGTAAAAAACCAACACAGAACAAAACACTTCAAAAGCAAAATATATAGTTGGTACTAATTTTTGATATATTAAATAAAAGTTGATTTTGAAGAGATTGATGATTCTGATTATATTATGCAGATTGAAGAAGTAATAATGTAATGGACATCATATTTAAGAGATTACCACGTTCAAGCCTTATTCAGATCATGCTAGACATCACTATAAACTGTCATAGTGCTAGACATCACTATAAACTGCCCCACTGCTAGACACCACTATAAACTGTCACACTGCTAGACAAGACTATAAACTGTCACACTACAACATTATAAACTGTCATACTGCTAGACATCACTATAAACTGCCCCACTGCTAGACATCACTATAAACTATTACACTGCTAGACATCACTATAAACTGCCACACAGCAGACATCACTAGAAACTGTCAAACTGCTAGACATCAGTTTAAACTGCCACACTGCAGACATCGTAGCGATATGACTGGGAAATTGTTAAGATACGTTAAATATCCAAATCACACACACACACACACACACACACACACACACACACACACACACGCGCGCGCGCACTCACGCACACACACAGATCATGAAACTCAGTTTGATGCGTTGGTTAACACATGCATTGCACAAATATTACAGAGATACCAAATTACTACACCTAAATCAACAGGTTCGTATACAAACTATTAAACGTGTTGGATAACGACATTTCTAGATTTGACAGTGTTAACAGACATATTACACGGAGTGACAAGAAATTTGGCAAAATCAAATTCGGATGACAACAGTTGGATGTGTAATATCGTATTAGCATTAATCAGATAAAAGGTTAGCAGGTTTAGTAACATCAACATTAAACGTTTACTTTTAAGGACGAAAATTATTATGTGACTGTGCAATACCTTTAGCATATTATCAAAAGCATTTAATGAAATAATAATAAAACCATTAATACTACTACTACTACTACTACTACTACAACTACTACTACTACTACTACTAATAATAATAATAGTAATAATAACCTCCTCCTCCTCATCAACAACAACAACAACAACAATAATAATAATAATAACAATAATAATAATAATAATAATAATAATAATAATAATAATAATAATAATAATAATAATAATAATAATAATAATATACATCTGAAACAGTTTAACATAGTTTGCAATAAAATAACTATACAAAATATCATAGTTGGATATCCCTTAAAGAACAAGAAATAGCTATCAATTATACTATTAAATGACATAGAACATGACACAAACAATGAGGCACTTGCGATAGATTTTACAGTCGGAGAAGCTGTTTGAAATACCTTTAAGAAATATTCAAAGTGTATGATTTTCTGGCCCTTCCTTTAGCTCTGGCCATACCTCTTTTCACAACTGCAAATAGTTTGCAAAATAAAACTGGAAAAATTAAAATTACATGCATTGCTAAGAAAGAATATGCCAGTTGATTAAAAAAAACAAAAAACCCAACATGTTTCTAACAATACTATACAACAAGACAATGCTGTAGCTGCCTTTTTTCTATAGATAAATCGAGGAAACAATCGCTAATATTATTCAGGCCTTCTTTTACTATGTAAAACTAAATCGATTGGAGGAGGAGCAGGAATGGAGGCGGGCGGAAGTATTAGTAGGAGTGGAGTAAGTGATACAGGAATCGGAGGAGCGAGAGTGGGAGTAGGAGTAAGAGTGGAGTAGGTGAAGCAGGAATCGGAGGAACGAGATGCAGTTGTTACCCGTAGGCTAGTACAATAATAACAAGAGAAAAGAGTGAAGACAAGAAGCTTTGTATATTTTAACAAAATAATTTATTTCCCTAGAAAACAATGTAAAATTGGAAAATAGGACTTACGGTTTGTGAATATAATCCAAAATTTAATCCTAAGAATGAAAAATACAAGTCCTATCACTAAATAGTTCTATTAGAATCCAAGTTCGAATCTCGACGACGTTCCAATATGGAAGGCGATGACGTCAGATGTGGTCCTTGTACAAAATAGCAACAATTCCTCAATTGAATCACAGTTTATGATTCCGAATAATTCCAGAATAAATTTTCACTGAAATTCTTTCTCCCAGAATTTATGAAACAGTACACTCGTTTGGTTTTCTAGAGAATAAATTATTAAATTGCAAAAACAAATGAATTTCAAAAACAATCTGGTTTCAACAATAAAATAACCTATCTGGCCTTCTAGGTATCAGGAATACAACTGACTGATAAGAGCTCGGGAAGAGTATTATATCTGCCCTAATTATCATCCCGTTCTCGCGAGACAGACTACGAGGTCTCCTAACACTTGAAACACGCAATAAGATAAATGCAATTCGTCACGTAGGAAGAACCCCTTTCTACTATCAATCTGAAACAAATTTAAAAATAACACATTGTTTATCCAGACTAGACGAAATGACCTTGGCAATAGCCAATCGTTTTAGCGTAGCGCTTACACTACCGCGGACCAAGGTAAACTAAAAATATTGCAAATGTAATACGTTTTACGTCTTAGATAAACAGAATTACTGAAAAAGAATTTCGAATCCCTGCAATAATCATTAAAATAAAATGTAATGAAACAAAAATAAAATAAAAAAGAATTTTAAAACTAACACACAAGCAATTTAATTACATATACGTAACACAGTCTTCGTCCTGAGATCAGTGTTGAGCCGTATACATAGGGCCGTCCACGGGCTTTAGTCAAACTCCAATGTCACGTGAACCTTGCGTAGTAACAAAGATTTGTTTCGAAGAAGCTGGTGTCCACGAGGTACAGCTTGCCAGTGGAAGACGTGCTCTCCAAAGACTTGTACGGCATGAAAATCAGGGTATTTATGGAATGGCAACTGCAGTCGTCCTGGAGGCGCATGTTCCGATAATGCAGCTCTTTAAGGAAAGGTTTTCATTTGCAATAAACAAAATGGATACTAAGCTTGTGACAATACACCACAGGCCACGAAGTTGCTGGAAAATAGCGGCAGCAGCCAAGAAGCTGTCAACATACCAACGACCTCCTTGTTGACCGTGCTGTATAGTCGGTGCTCACGGGAGTATATGTTCATGCTGCAGATGCTGGCATCGTCAGCCACGTCACGACTGATATCTCAGTCTGCAACAACAACTTGTCGGCTTCCAATGTAGCACGGCCGCCTTTCCACTACTGTGCGCCTTGATATTGCCTTAGCAAATGTTGTACATGACGATCACTTACCAATCATAGTTTGAATCAAAATATTATATAAAAATACTACTGCTCTGTATGATATAAATTTAGGCACAAAACCCTATTACCGCTTTAAGTGGAAGGAGAATTTATATGCGATTGCTACTCACGGAGTTGTTTATTTTTATATGATTATTTAAATACTGTCACATAGTCTATAGAACATGTCATTGACATGCTTCTGAAGATGTTTTATAATGCACCAGGTAGTTATAATGTAGATTGTAGAAATCAAATATTCCTAAAATATACTGGTACGATTTGGAATCAATAGATTTGAAAAAAAAACCCCAAACAAATCAAAATGAAATACACTCTCTTTGACCAGTTTAGGAAAAATGGGTTTAAGGGAATTTTATCAGATGTTTCTGGAACTCAGAAATAAATATTTGAGTGTCTGCAGAAATAAAAAGAAACTTTGGATCAAAACCACGTTTAACGAATTAGAGAACACTTGTGATGAGGCAAAATATATTTGGGATGTTATGAATTTGATATATAAAAGTACCTCACTTAAAACACAAAAACCATGTTTAAAAGCGTAATGAATCCATCTAAAGGCAAATTAGACCCAAATTTAGTAGGACTTATTCGAAATATTATGGAAAATCATGACAATAATTTCTGTGAAAGATGCAGTGACGATGACACAAATCAGATTCTCGACTCAGAAATGAGAAACAATAACAAAGTATCGAAATCATTACATTTTAATAAAAGTAGCAAATCACCTGGTCAAGACGGACTTCCTGGAGAATTTTGCAAGTGTAAAATATATACCACGTTATTTAGCACCTCTCTAACGCTGTTTTCTACAATG